>JAOTOM010003208.1:0-141467 GCA_034440615.1 Ashinkailepas kermadecensis
AAACAATGTCCTCTGATCAAACATGTGCATTGATGTAGTCATCGTGATCGCCAAGTCTAGTCAGTCACCACACACGACACAAGCAAATTAAATTGCACAACGGATCACAGACATCAATCAGCGCAATCGTCCTACTATTTTTGTTTTACAACAGTCTAAAAACCCTACCCGTACCCAATGGCGCATCCAAGAGCAAGAGTAGGACACACTGGGTACATGCCTTTCCGGTCACGGCCAAGGAGTCCGAAAAGGTCAGCCCATGAGATTGCCAGAAGTGCCATCCGGCGGTTTTGAAATGAATGTGTCGGCTCGAATGGTTTCTTTGCTAGAATCGGAAATAAAAAGTACAAAACTTCGGAAAGTAGGAATAATGTCAGAATTGAAAAGAGTTTTCAAATCGGTGGAATTGGAATGGGCTCCGCACCAGGTGTGTCGCAACAGGAGCATTTTCACTGCAACCCTGTTAGTACATGTAATCCTTTCCTTCCAAAAGGTAGTGCGGATTTTTATATACCTTTGGTGGCGCTTGGACCCCACCATATTTGCCTTCTTGACCTCATTCACCAATTTAATTTCTAATTCCCCTTGAAATTGACTTGGGATGGACCAAGGAGGATAATATTCCAAAATCTTGAAAATGCCACCATTCGCAGTAATCGCAGCATAGCAGCACCAAATCCAGATCATACTGTTCTTTCATCAAATCAAATAACTCTGCTTTCCCAAAATTTCAATCAAGGTCAAGGTTACTAAACGGAGGTCAGGTCAAATTATCTCTTCTTATCGCAGTAAGAGGAAAGCTTTTCGTGCAGAACATGATATTAGAATGATATAGACCTTCTGCTTCCAAATATGTGGCAAGGTCAATGGTGTTAGGTCAGGTCAAGTATTATGGATATTCTACATTGCCGTCTTGTGTGTGGAGTTGGGATTGTTGTGCGCGTCCGCTGCCTTGGCGACATTGCGCCCGCAATGTCGTCTTATGCCGAATGCAACTGTTCCTTGTGAATTGAAATTTTAATTCGGTTTTAGAGCCACCGAAGTAGTACACCATGACATTGTGTGAACAAACAATGATCCGAGATGACCCGACTTCGTGTTTCCGGACCTTATTATATAAAGCAAATATAAAGCATATAAAGAGCAAATATAAAGAGGTGCAAAGTGTCGGACACTAGAAACACGTGGCAGACGTAAGGAGTCTTCATATAGGTGCGAGGGACACGAATAAGGCCAGAAGGGTGCCGCACCCAAAAGCATTTCTGTCCGCGCTGCTGTCAGTACCTGTAATCATTACCTTAATGGAAGTAAATCAGTCTCGCTGCTGACAAAATTTGCTTTTCTGATGGCATCAATATCCATCGATCGAAATGTACAACAAGAGCAGCTGTGTCTCAAGCAGATTCAATGGCTGTGACGAATTGGGAAATATTAATGCATGGGTGACATTGGTACCTATTAATGGTAAGGTGAACGGTAGAGTGCGGAGAAAGTGACAACTAATGCACACAAAACTGCTCGGAAAGATGATGCAAAGCCGTGACTAATCCCACACCGTTCACTGTGACTGACCAGGGCCGTGGAGAACGCACCGTCTACCAGGGTTGGATGTATACTTTGCAATCCTTGATGAGAAGAGGACAATTTCTCAGTGATGGAATACGGAGAGGATATTTTCCCTCAAACCTTGGCATCAGAATCCCACTTTGAAGCTTCAGGTGAATCTTGAGCTCTTTACCACGGGGCAATTAATTGTCGAACAACACCATCAGACGTCCAAATTGAAAACACATGGAGGAAACAACATGGAGGATAATTTTGTGAAGAGGATAATGCTATGGATGGCAAAATCCAGGAAAAGCCCGTTTTTTAGACCCGGACGTCCACTGTGGCGGGCCAGGGTCGCAGAGCGCACAATTCACTGTGGCGGATCCTGTGGCGGACCCGGGCTGTGGGGCACACCGTCCACTGTGGCGGACCGGGGCTGTGGAGCACACCTACTATGGCGGACCAGAGCCGCGAAGCACACCATCCACTCTGGGGGACCGGTGCCGCGGAGCACATGGTTCACCGTAACGGACCGGAGCCGCGGAGCACACCGTCCACTGTGGCGGACCAGGGCCGCGGAGTACATCATCAACTGTGGCAAACCAGGGTCGCGAAGTACACCGTGCACTGTGGTGGATCGGGGCCATGGGGCACACCTACTATGACGGACTAGGGCCGCGTCATAGTAGGTGCAAGCATAGCATCCACTGCGGCGGTTCAGGACCGCGGAGTACATCATCTACTGTGGTGGATCAGGGTCGCCGAGCAAGCCGACCACTGTGGCGGATCAGGGCCGTGGAGTACACCGTCCATTGTAACGGACCGGGGCCGCGGAGCACACCATCCACTGTAGCAGATCAGGGCCGTGGAGTACACCGTCCATTGTAACGGACCGGGGCTGCGGAGCACACCGTCCACTGTGGCGGACCGGGCCGCGGAGTACACCGTCCATTGCGGCGGATTATAGCTATCAACAGGTCAAATTATGTCATGCCATGGCAGTGGCGTACCTAGGATTTGCGAGAGGGCGCAAACTGATTTGGAAGGTGCCCACCTACCGCCGTTAAAAAAGTCCCCGGATTTCCACCAAAAAAAATTCAAAGGTGGTTCTTTATATTTTTGTTATAGAATAATTAGTGACCAAATTAACTGTCCTGTGGAGGGGGCCAAATCTACCACCATTATTTCTGAATCACCGGATTTCAACCCTAATTCCTCCCCGTCCTGTTTGAAGGTTTTTCTTTTCGTATCCCTTGAAAAGTCACCTCACACTGCTAAAATTACACCTGAACAAATCACTCAAAAATATAAAATTTGCCAATATCAGGCATTCCAATTAATAACGCCCGTTCGCCAAAACGCCAACGTTCGTGCACGTGTACACCCGCCTTGCGCAGTCGACGCATTCGCCACTCTACGTGCGCTTCTCCGGTTTCTGCAAGGTCTCCCACGTTTTGCTAATTACTGTCACGTGATAGTCTTGTGCCACATTTGACATGTGGAATGCTTGGTAATGCGGCTCACTGGAAAAAAATCGGTCAATTCAATTCGATGTATTAGTTCTCTTCTTCCCACATTTTTTCGTGATTAAGAAATCCGGAGACACACTGACTTTTGATGCACCTCATCTCTTTGATTAAATAAGCTCCCATATTGGCTACCGAGCCGTGACCCAAGCTAGGTGTTCCTTTTTTTTACCCGTTGCGTTTTTCTTCTTCTATGGATGTGTTTTACGGCTCCAGCCAATTTGTGTTAGGGGCTCGGCACATGTTTGAGACCGGGCTCTTTTTTACAGCTTTGTTGCTGTTTTATACACCGATGTTATTTTTTAGGTATTGGCGCGCTTTCGAAGACGCCGATGTGTTTATTGAGTACCCGGTCTGTTTGTTCCTTGTTTATGATCAATTCCCTTTTTGAGGGCCCAGCCTGTTTTTGAGGCCCCGTGTGGTCTCGTGACCCCGGTGTGCCTTGAGGGCCTCCGTTATGTTTTTATTTAGCGCTCCCGGTGTGTTTATTTCGAGCTGCAGCGCATATTTTAATGCCCTGTCGCTTTTTGCGAAACTCGGTACGCTTTGGATTACCCACATTAAATTTTGGGACTACCGACGGAATTTTTGGTCCCGAACTCGATATTTGGGGGCCCCGTGGTCATTTGTTCGGATCTCAAGCGCGAGCTTTAGTGGCTAGGACACGTTTTGGGGGGCCCAACACGTTTTTTGGGCTTTTGGAGCGGTTGTTTGTACCCAGTGATTTTCCATGTCGGGACTGTTTTTCGTTGCCCCGGCTTCATTTGCTGGGTGATCACAATGAGACTTTTGGAGCCCCGGTGCGACATGTCATGCCCCTAGCGTGATTGTCGGACGATAATTATTGGTACCTCTAGGTTCAGCGTGACATTCCGGGGCCCCGGGCCCGTCCGTTTGTGGCCTCCGTCGTGATTTTCTTGAACCCCAGCACGACTCTTTTGAGCTCCCAGCGTGATTTTTAGGAGCCCATGCGGGAACTTTTTAGACCCCAACGTCCTTTTCAGGATTCCCTGCGCGACTTTTTAGCCCCCAATGTGATTTTTCGGGGCCCCGGTACGATTATTGGGGGCCTAAACTGGATTGTTAAGGAGACTGGCGCAATTTTTTCCGGAGCGAGACGTGATTCTTGGGTGTCCCACAACCTGTCAGGGAGGAAACTGCCCACAATGTCCCCTCCCCATTCGGCTTGCCACTGTGCCGTGCAATTATGCAGCATAAGCATACAGGAGTAACTCATCTGCTTCATCACTCACAAGTGATTTCAACTCTCAAGTTCTCCGGACAGTTTGAGGAAAGTCAAACATCTCCTACATGGATAGGCAAGGATGGACTATTAGGCAACAGGGATACCATGGAATTCAGATCATAGTACTTTTGCTGCAATACATACCTTCTTCCGCAGGCTGCTTTGGAGACGGATGCGCTCCTGAAGTTTGGTCAGGGTTGGAATTGGATGTGGATGGAGCAGCACTGTGAAGGTGCTGCTCCATTTGCATATGGTTCAAAGGACTTCTTTCTGTTTACATTAACAATGCAGGTAATGAAGTAACACTTTCATTAATTGACTTCTATGGTGTCCTGAGTGAGCAGTAGAATCGAGATGGGTTCTTGTGATATACGTGTGATACTTGTGATACAGAAGTAAGGTTATGATGTAGCTTTTAGACTCCAGTGGGAATGGTACGGATTCACTCATTCGTGAATCCATACCATAGCCTAATAACCATAACCAACATAACCTAATCTAGCATATCCTAACCTCCCTTTGGAGAAAACAAATTAAAACAAAAATTAAGCAATATATATTGTGAAAATTTTATAAATTGAGCAACCGGACCCAACCTAACCGAACTTAACGTCAGCTGCTTTTGAAGGAAAATTTCCGATTTAATTTTATTTTTGAAAATGTTTGAAATTTTTTTCCAAGTTAAACAACTAAAATAGCCTCAACTAGCCAAACCGGTATTATTGTGCTTTAAGGTGGTAACAAGACAAGTTTTTATACACATTTACCTCCATATAGCAAACAAATGGGTTAGGTTTGGTTGAGTTGGGTTAGTTTAGGCTTTTCAAGTTGGAAAACTTTTCAAAACTTTTCCAAAAAAGCTTCCCCCAAAAATTGCGAATTTTTTGGTAACTTTACAGTTTAGGTAGGGTGTTCTTTTTTTCCCTTTTTTATAAATTTTTCTGCAGAATACCATGTTTATGGAGGTGCCTAAGATGATTGGACCCACTTATTTTCTGTGCAAATGCTTACTTTTCAGGTTGTGAGCAAAATAATGCCAAAAGGGCTTTGAGTTCCGTAACATAGCATGAACATAAATGCTTTTTTAATGCAAAAAACCTAACCTAACCTAGCCTAACCTATCTTTTGAGAACGGAACAAAAATGTCAATTCATTTATTTTCTGAAAATTATCAACCTTAAAAAAGAAACCTAACCCAGCCTAACCTAACCTAAGCTGCTTTTGAAGAAAAAATAATTTTGTTTTCAACATATTTGCAAATTTTGGGGGGAAACTTTTGGGTATTATTGTGCTTTAAGGTGGGAACAAGAAAAGTTGTATGGGCGCTGTATGACCAACGCAGTCAATGCGGCCGTAAGCCCAAATAACCAACCAACCAACCAATAAAAGTTTCTACACACATTTGTCACCATAAAGCAAACAAATTGGTTAGGCTTGGTTAGGGTAGGTTGGTTTAGGTTTTTTTAGTTGGAAAATTTGTCAATTTTGTTCTCAAATTAAAATAACATGAATTTGCACCGAAAATAAGTGGTCCCATTATCTTAGTCACCGTCATGAACATGGTATTCTGAAGAAAAATTCAAACAAAAAAATCATCTTAAACTGCAAATTTGCCAATCATTTTTTATTCAACAGCAACTTATGATAGGTTAGGTTTGGCTGGGTTAGGTTCTTTAAACTTTGAAAATTGAAAATTGAAAAATACTTTTACTATCTCATGCGCAGTGAAATTGAAACACGCCTGATGCTGCCAATTTCTGCAATATAAGATTTTTTAAAACTATGACGTCACCAAAGCTTGAAGGCGAACTTTGGTGTACCTTCTTAGGTAATAGTTAATAGTATCGTGGGTGGCATAATGCGCGCTACCAGACACTGGTCTTGTATGATTCTATAGGGTTTGTTTCGGAAGTCATGTGTGGCCACAGCTTAATACCCATTGCTTTGTTCATGAATATCAAACTTAGCATGGTGTTTTTCATTTGTTTCCCCTTTAGCTTTCTTATCAGCATAAAATAGCATAGGTTATTGGGGGGGGGCAAATCAACATTGGGGGGGGGGCAAGATCAACATTGGTGGGGCCATGGCCCCACAAAAGGATACAAATCGACAACCCTGCTTGCATATACCAAGAAAGTACTTTCACTGTGCTGACAACGAACTATTTTAGTTTCACTCCCATGTTGTATAAGGTGAACTCTGTGAAAATTATGGTATATAGCGCATGCAGTGTGTGATCCAGATACATTTCCTGTTATCTGGAAATTCAATTATCGGAAACTTACTTTCGCCGACATGGTTAACCCACTAGCGTAATGGAAGCAAAGGGAAGCAGTGATATAACCAGGTACTTGGCACATAGGTAATGCGCCGAAAGCGCAAAAGCCACAATTACACATCGGTATGCTGTGCTTAGAATACCTCCCCTCGCAAGGTAAGGTACAAGTTACAAAAACTGTTCTTGGAACATTATCGCAAGTTAGACATCCGTTTAGGATATCTAAAACCACACCATTTCATTTTTACTCAGCTTATTGTTCGCTACAAACTGACAATTCCGGATGACCTGCGTTTAGCTGTCATATATAGATATACAGGTATATACATATATATATACATATATATATATATATATATATATATATATATATATATATATATATATATATATATATATATATATATATAATATATATATATATATATATATATATATATATATATATATATATATATATATATATATTTGTGTGTGTGTGTGTGTTGTGTGTGTGTGTGTTTGTATATGTGTATATGTATATGCACATGTATATATACCTTTGTAGGTCTACCCATAGTACCACGATGAGTATATCGCCCATACAAGCAGACATTTGAAAATATGTCTCGCTGAGCACATGGGTGTCTGAGCACATGGGTGTCTCGCTGAGCACGTGGGTGTCTCGCTGAGCACGTGGGTGTCATGGGTGTCTGAGCACGTGGGTGTCATGGGTGTCTGAGCACATGGGTGTCTCGCTGAGCACGTGGGTGTCTCGCTGAGCACGTGGGTGTCATGGGTGTCTGAGCACGTGGGTGTCATGGGTGTCTGAGACTGGGTGTCTTGAGCACGTGGGTGTCTCGCTGAGCACGTGGGTGTCATGGGTGTCTGAGCATGGGTGTCTGGGTGTGCATGGGTGTATGGGTGTCTGAGCACGTGGGTGTCATGGGTGTCTGAGCACGGGGGCATGGGTGTCTGAGCACGTGGGTGTCTGGGTGTCTGAGCACGTGGGTGTCATGGGTGTCTGAGCACGTGGGTGTCATGGGTGTCTGAGCACGTGGGTGTCATGGGTGTCTGAGCACGTGGGTGTCATGGGTGTCTGAGCACGTGGGTGTCATGGGTGTCTGAGCACGTGGGTGTCATGGGTGTCTGAGCACGTGGGTGTCATGGGTGTCTGAGCACGTGGGTGTCATGGGTGTCTGAGCACGTGGGTGTCTTGTTCAAAACAAGCATTCCGTTTGCCAAACCTTCGAATTACTCTCGAAGAGACTATTGGGAAACACGCAACCACATGTTTTAACCTTGTGACTTTAAAACTATATCACAGGTATCACATATACGTCATCATCCCTCGGAATTTTAGAATCATTGTACATTTACGGGACGAAGCTCTGTGAGAATGATCACGCCTCGCCAGAGGGGTTCAATATTGTATGCAAGGCACACGTAAAGTCCGAAATTATTTTTCGTTTTCCTGTGGAAAGCTTCGCCGAATGGTCTCATGTCACGTTATTATCCCATGCGTCTTAGACTGGCAATTCAAATGTTTTTAAAATGTTCTACCTATGTGAACCCGAATAGCTTAGCTGCCAGTTGATATGTCATTGTGTGTGTGTAATGTTGAACCAAAGTGTACATTTGAGATAATGACAATGCAAATCACTGAAGATGTATGGAGTAATACATCACTAAACTTAGAAATACAAGGAATATGTTTACCACGATGTGTTCTGCTCGATATTGTCTGCATTCGCGCTGTGTCTTGAGCTGATGAAAACTTTTGGGGTTGGGCCAACTTAATTTTGCATGGTCTTATTCTGCATATATAATATTGTATTCAGTGTCGCACTTCATCGAAATGTACCCAACAAGTACCAGTGAGTGCCAAAGAGGACTCGTGGTTTGACTCATTTAACCATGCTCGAAGTCCCGAACATGCTCCAGTAAGGATTAAGTGTGTCGAGACTCCTGAACGACTGTAGTGGCACCAGCGCGAATTCTGCAGCCGTTAGGGGTGCTTCAGTTTCTGCTTTTAGCTTGGTGGATGAAGCAAGCTGATTCAAAGTGGAAGTGTACCACTAGCGTAATTTGCAACAAAGGAAAGCATGAGTGTTCTACTCAGTTTTATTTTCACATCGTATTCATATGTCACCACATATTTACACTCTGCATCACACCACGAGAGCAGCATCACCTTATCACAGCACTGCGTTAAGCTGTAGGGCACACCTGTCCACGTCGACGGCAACGGTCGTCGGCGGAGTCGTGACGTGACGCGACACCAGCGGCATCTGTGGTGGAGGAGGGCGAGCCGAGGAGGAGAGGTGTCAGTTGTCAGGGTGACGCGCAGGTGTCGACAGACGCCGTGCCCGGCGGCCGGGTCCAGAGCTGCAGATCAAAGGTGAGGCGGGTCAGCGGCGCCGCTCCGTCGACGGGTGACCCGCCAGGACCGTCCTGCTGTTTCGGTGACCCGCCAGGATCGTCCTGCTGTTTCGGTGACCCGCCAGGACCGTCCTGCTGTTTCGGTGACCCGCCAGGATCGTCCTGCTGTTTCGGTGACCCGCCAGGACCGTCCTGCCGTTTCTGTGACACGGTCGGTGGCCTGTAAGCGTGTCACGCGCTAATTTCAGTCGCACCGCAGAAGGCACAGCGGTGCCGGTGGTCGCCGTCGAACGTCGGCCTTGTGAGCAGGCACGACAGCGGCTGCATCCCACCGTCAGCTGATATGTATCAGCTGGCAGGATGATGTCCAATAGTTGACGGTTTGTGGCAGTGGCGTACCGAACGGGGTGGGGGCAAAAGGGACCGTGCCCCCCACCTCCCCTGAGATGTTGTGGGTCCACCAAGAATCGCGCTGTGGTTCGGAAAATTGCGCCAAGCGCCCTAAAGATCACGCTAGGGCCCCTAAAAAATCACGCTATGGCCACTGAAAAGAACATTCGGGCCACAAAAAGTTGAGCAGGAGCCCATGAAAATGACGCTCGGGGCCACAAAATCGCACCAAGGCTCCTAAAAATCACATTGGGGCCCGAAAATCGCAGTGGGCACCTAGAAATCACATTTGGGGACCAAAAGTCACGCAGGGTCCCCTGAAAACGACGCTGGAGGCCCAAAAACCGCACGGGCCCCTAAATATCACATTGGGGCTCCAAAAAGTCGCACATGGGGCCCCAGAAAATGACCCTAGCGGCCCCAAAATTGCACCAAGGCAACTGAAAATCATATTGGGGCCCCAAAAATCGTTCCCGGCCCCTAAGAATGACGCTGGCTGCTAAACAAAATGGGATCGGTGCCCTCGAAAATACCACTCAGGCCCAAAAAAAAAAACGCGCCGGGCCCCCGAAAAGTCGCGCCGGGCCACAAAAGAAATCACGCCAGGGTTTCAAAAGGTCGCGCCGGGCGACTGAAAATCACGCTGGGAGCATCAAAAGTTCGCACCTGGGGCATTGCAAATCACACTGTGGCCTACAAAAAAAAATCATGCCGGGGTACTTGAAGTTCATGATGGGGCCCCAAAAGACAGGTTGGGTCCCTGGAAATCACACTGGGGGCCAAAGGATCAGGCCGAGGCCCCTGAAAATCGCACTGTGGCTCCCAAAAAGTCGGAACGTGGTAAGTCATGCTGGGGACCTAAAAAGCTCGCGCCTGGGCCCCTGAAAATCACGATGGGGACTAAAAGAGTCGTGCCGGGGTTCCTGAAAATCAAGGCGGGACCCCAAAAGGTCGGGTCGGGGCTCCTGGAAACCACACTGAGCCTGGGGGTGCCAAAAAAGTTACGCTCGGGCCCCTGAAAATCACGGTAGGGGCTCGACAGGTCGCACCGAAGCCCCATAAGTCTCATCTGAACCCCCAAAAAGGGAAGCCGCGGAAATTAAAAACCAATCCGAAAACGTAAGATCTTCTGGGTTTCCAGCAATCGCTCCAAAAGCCCCAAAATGTAAAAAGCGTTGGGCCCAAAAAAAACGTGTCGAGATCACTAAAACTCGCGCTAGGTATCCAAGCAAAAGTCGACGGGGCCCCAAAAAAATCGCACTTAAACCCAAAAAGTCGCGTCGCTACCCTTGAAAATTATACTGGGGACACAAAAAGTCGAGCTGGAGCCCCACAAGTCGCAGTTGGCTTCCTGAAAATCAAAATCTACCTGGAATGTCACTCTGTGGCCACAAACATTGCGTCAAAGACCTAAAAGAACGCGTCGGGCCCCGAAAAAAAGTGTTGGGGCACCGAACAAAAAATGCACCGAGAACCCGAAGAATCGTACCGGGGCCCAAAAATATCACACAGGGGCTTGCAAAGAAATAGAACTCGACACCAAAAATCACAAAGGAACTCTATCGAATTGACCCGAGCACCAGAAAATTCAGAACAGGTCCAGAAAGAAAGTTCACCAAAGGATTTTTCTACTCCGAAGGGTGCCATCGACTGAAACAAAAACTCATTGAGCAGCCACAGTGGTGTACCAAAGAGGCAAATACCCACATTTTGAACGGGTGGACTCACGAGGATCGCGCCGGGGTCCCCAAAAATCGCCCTGGGGCTCCATAAATTCGCACCGGAGCCCCCAGAATTCGCGTAGGGGGCTCTAAATAACAGTGTTCACCAAAAAAAAACTCGCACCGGACTCAAACATTTGCGCCGGGGCCGCCAAAATCGCGCTGGGGAAGCGCGCCCCGCGAACTAGTGCCCAGTCCCCCAAATATCACGTTTGGAACTCACAATTCCCGTCGGTAATCCCAAATATTATGATCGGGGCATAAAGAATTCCCCTCGAGACTTCCAAAAATTGGTGTCGATGGCCCCAAATAAGCACAGCGTGGCCCCAAAGTCGCATCGGTGCCCGGCAAAAATGAAGCCGGAGCCCTTCAAAATAAGGAGTTGTTACGATAAAAAAATGTCCGAGCCAGAAAAATCGCTCCGGAGCCCTAAGCATACCACCATATGCCGTCAAAAATCGCGTACGGACCCGAAAATCAACCTACCAGAGCTCGAAATAAATCACGGCGGGAAACAAAAATATGGCACCGGGGGGCCACAAAAATCAGGCCGGGACTCAGACTTTTTTTTAGTCAGAAGTAACCAAAAATTATGTCGAGCCAGAAAACTGGCGTTGGGTCTCCGGAATCACGCACCTGGGCCCGAGAAGTCGCGCAGAGACCCCGAGAAATTATACCGGGCCCCAAAAATATTGCTGGGGTCCCACAAATGTGCGTCAGGAGCTCCAAATAAGCAGCAGGATGCTAAGAACACAACAGTAGGCCGAAAATGCACCGGGCCCTCCAAAGCGTACCGAGTCTTGCAACAGGCGACAGGGCCTTAAAACATGCGTTGCAGCTCAAAACAAACACGCAGGGAGCTCTAAAAGAGCACAAGGGAGGCCCTCAAAGCACACCGGGGCCATGAGACCGCATGGGGCCTGAAAAACCCGCTGGGGCATTCAAAAAGCGACATGGTTTTGAAAAATGAACAAAAAGACCGGGCACTAAATAAACACATTGGTGTCTTCGAAAACGCGCCGGTACCTCAAAAATACCGTCGGTGCTAAAAATGTCGAAGAAAAAACAGCCGGACCCCAAAAATGTGCTGGGCTTCTAACAAAAATTGGCTGGATCCGTAAAGCACATCGATAGACGAAGAAAAACGCAACGTGTCCAAAAAAAGAACACCGAGCTAGGGCCTCGGTTCGGTAGTCAATCTGGGAGCGTATCTAACCAAAGAGATGAGGTGCATCAAAGCTCAGCGGGTATCCGGATTTCTTAACCACCAGAAAATGTGGGAAGAAGAGAACTAATCATCAAATTGAATTAATCGAATTTCTCCAGCGAACCCCTATACGAAGCATTCCACATGTAAAATATGGCACAAGACTATCATGTAGCAGCAATTAGCAAAACTTAGGAAGCTTAGCAGAAACCGGATAATCGCATGAAGTGTGGCGAATGCGCCGAATGCGCAAGGCGGGTATGCACGTGCACGAACGTTGGCGTTTTGGCGACCAGACGCTATTAACTAGAATGCTTAATTGGAAAATTTTACATTTTTAATTCATTTGTACAGGTGTAATTTCAGCAATGCGAGGTGACTTATCAAGGGATATCAAAAGAAAACCTTCAAACAGAATGGAGGAGTTAGGGTTCAAATCCGGTGGCTCAGAAACGATGGTGCTAGATTGGGCCCCTTCACAGGACATGTAAGTTGGTCGCCAATTATTGGATTTAAAAAAAATGAAGTTAAAATGGGCCTCTTTGAAAAAAAAATAGTGGGCGAAATCCGGGGACTTTTTTAAATTGGTGGTAGGTTGCCCCCTCCAAAAGCGTTTGCCCCCCCCCTACAGCAAATCCTAGGTACGCCACTGGTTTGTGGTGCCTGTTACCTATGCCATGGGCACTGATCCTCGACCATAGCTTTCTTGGGCCGCGCCAAAGTCAAAGCCAAGGGTGAATTGCGTGGAACCAGTTGATGTTTATCCAGTCCAGCTATTCCGGTTATTCGGTCCAACTGTTTCAGTTATCTGGTCCAACTGTTCTGGTCATCCGTCCAACTGTTCCAGTTATCCGGTTCAACTGTTCCGGTTATCAGCCCAACCGTTCCGGTTATTCGGTTCAGCTGATTTTTTGTCCATGCGTGAACGGATGACAAGAAGTGCCCCGACCTCAATTCCAAGAGCAGAGAGAACCCGTACGCTAACACCGACAATAAAGTATGATTGTCGCGACATTCCAAGCGAAGAAATTGAAATAAACTCAACATTTAGAAGCAAAATATAAGCGTCGGCATTGTGTAAATCGTGTTAATAAGCATTATAGCCAGCAAATTACAAGAAGGTAGTCATGTCGAAAGGTAGCTGTGACTGGATGTTAATCGATATCAACTTTGCTAATTTACAGGGTTAATTGGGGGGGGGGGCTTGTTAGTACAGCTAACTCGAACGACTTCCCCCAGTCAAACATGCGAGGTTAATTAGGATAGTCGAATAAGGGTCCAGGAAGCTTAGCGTGAGTTCGTTACTCTTTGCTCATTCAGTGAAACCGGATAAGGGCGGATAGAAATGCGCATTGTTGACCAGCTTTTATGAATACTGAGTTTTGTTTGTTGTACGGAGGCCCGTAAATTTTCCTTTTTGCGTCCCCACTTAAGCTGACTGTTGACGAACCCTCTTTCCTTGTCCACTACAGGTCAGTATCAAGTAAGCTTCTGATGAGAAGATGTTCCAATGCTCCACCGGACCGAGATCGGGGCTGTCGAGGGTGGCGACAACCGCTCCCACATCCTTACCTACGCGCCACGGAAGACGGTCGAGAGGCAAGACCGGCTTTGGGCCAACGTGTCCCAGTGGGTGGATTGTTGGACCACCTGAGCCGACACTGTGTGATGAGCCTGGGCGTGTCATCAGTGCAATTGTTGGACCACCTGAGCCGACACTGTGTGATGAGCCTGGGCGTGTCATCAGTGCAATTGTTGGACCACCTGACCCGACACGCCGACACTGTGTGATGAGCCTGGGCGTGTCATCAGTGCAATTGTTGGACCACCTGACCCGACACGCCGACACTGTGTGATGAGCCTGGGCGTGTCATCAGTGCAATTGTTGGACCACCTGAGCCGACACTGTGTGATGAGCCTGGGCGTGTCATCAGTGCAATCGTTGGACCACTTGAGCCGACACTGTGTGATGAGCCTGGGCGTGTCATCAGTGCAATTGTTGGACCACCTGAGCCGACACTGTGTGATGAGCCTGGGCGTGTCATCAGTGCAATTGTTGGACCACCTGACCCGACACTCCGACACTGTGTGATGAGCCTGGGCGTGTCATCAGTGCAATTGTTGGACACACTCTGGCCCGACACGCCGACACTGTGTGATGAGCCTGGGCGTGTCATCAGTGCAATCGTTGGACCACCTGACCCGACACTATGTGATGAGCCTGGGCGTGTCATCAGTGCAATTGTTGGACCGCCTGAGCCGACACTGTGTGATGAGCCTGGGAGTGTCATCAGTGCAATTGTTGGACCTCACTTTGAGCCGCGAGTGCATCCCACTTGAGCCGACACTGTGTGATGAGCCTGGGCGTGTCATCAGTGCAATTGTTGGACCTTTATACCTTGGCCCTTGACCACCTAGCCGACACTGTGTGATGAGCCTGGGCGTGTCATCAGTACAATTGTTGGACCACCTGACCCGACACTCCGACACTGTGTGATGAGCCTGGGCGTGTCATCAGTGCACGGGCTCCATTACGAGGCATCCGTCGGGTGGGCGGGCCTGGCCGGGACAGGTTTGACCCCCAGTATTTTCCGAGCGTAGCAGTCCGCCTCCAATGGTTTGCGACTGGCGCACACAGGTATGCTGTGTATTCCTATTTCTTTTGATTATTCCCACTAAAAATGACATTTCTCGCCCGGCACTGCCTCCAGACTGGGCTGCCATCCCCGCTTTGTCACAAAATATGGTGGAAAATCATGTTCGCGTGATTACCAGCTAACTAGCCATGAAAACCAAGCCTGCACAACTGTATTTGGAAATCCACGGGAAAGTGCCTTGTTGCACTTCGATGTATTTGGTATTCGCCCATATCCGTACCCGCGCATTGCTTCACCCAACACTGTCAGTTGCATTGGAGACGAGTGTTGCGCAGTTTTTACGTAAGTTTCAAGTATTTTGAGTATCAAGTGCTTTCACCACAATATCGGTGAAAACACCGGCATTTGTCCGATCTCCCACCACGGCTGCTATTGTATGATATCCCGGAATGGCTCATGTGATATTGTCCGATCTCCCACCACGGCTGTCTATTGTATGATATCCGGAATGGCTCATTTGTCCGATCTCCCACCACGGCTGCCTATTGTATGATATCCCGGAATGGCTCATTTGTCCGATCTCCCACCACGGCTGCCTATTGTATGATATCCCGGAATGGCTCATTTGTCCGATCTCCCACCACGGCTGTCTATTGTATGATATCCCGGAATGGCTCATTTGTCCGATCTCCCACCACGGCTGCCTATTGTATGATATCCCGGAATGGCTCATGTGATATTGTCCGATCTCCCACCACGGCTGCCTATTGTATGATATCCTGGAATGGCTCATTTGTCCGATCGCCCACCACGGCTGTCTATTATATGATATCCCGGAATGGCTCATGTGCAGTTGCTTCTCAAGAAGTGGCTGCTAGTTACGTGGCGGAAACGACGTCACCACAAGACAAATTAATACTTGGCCGAGCCATCGGGCTTGTCGACTTCTTGCCTGCTTGGAGGAACTGCACATCTGCACATCCAACAAGCTGCACATCCAACAAAATGATTCAAAAGTCAGCAAATAATTCAATTCCAAGCAAAAGGGCCAACTTACTTTTCCTTCTTCGCAGCATAATTATGGGCAAAGCCATTCCAATTTTTCCTTTTTCGCAGTACAATTATGGGCAAAGCTGTTCCAATGTTGCGTGGTATAGTTTCGCACGCTCATGGTAGATTGTAGACATCCTTCGACTTCCTACCACTGCTAAAACTTATGAACTGAACCATGGACTATATGGCATTATTTGTATAATTCATCTTAGCTCTTTTCAACCCCGACAGGCCCGGATCCACCAATTTCTCCCATGAGTGGATGGGCAAACGGTTCTCTACGAGAAAATGCTCAGTCGTTGGGGCCTCCTCAAGTTCGGAGGCCATCCCTGTGTGTTTGGCCTCCAGGAGCTCCTGGGCCTCCAACACCTGATCCGAAGCTCTCAAGCATTATGAGAGGGTTCTCGTGCTGGGTTCTGGAGGCTTTCCGCAAGCTCTGTAGGTCTCCTTTTACGATCAGTAGACATCCTGGTCTGCAGCCTCCAGATATGATTGAGAATGCTGACGAGTGCTTGGGCTTTCGGTGAGCTGTAAGGGCCTGCTGCCATCACTAATGGACTTTCTGGCCTGGGGCCTCAAGACAACATGATGAGGCTTTTTACCAGGTTCTGGGGCGTTTTATTGAGCTCTAGGGCCTCCTATCAATACAGTTGGGTCTCATGTCTTGGACTCCGAACAAAATCACGGGGTACCTTACATCGGGTGTTGGGGTCCTTTCGTGAGCTTTAGGAGCATCCTGTCACGACATAATGAGCCTACTGGTCAGGACATTCTGCCGGATGTCTGACCCTTTCGTGAGCTCTCTTGTCAATACGAATGTATCTCCTGGTCTAGGACTTCCGGATGACATGATGATGAGCCTCCTTTTGTGCTTGGGGCCTCCAGAAATTCCAGGGTGACGAACAGATATGATAGCACGCCTGTTTCACGACAGGGTGGCTGTCCTTCTTCTTCCATCCACCCCGTTTCCTCGGTGGCACCGCCCCTGAACTCCAATTTTGCGGATCGAGCGCCACCAGTAAATTCACAAAAGAGCATCACTATCTGGTGTTTCCAACTGGGGCCAACACTTCCACGAATTTGGCATTAATCTCACAGTTGCGCACGAGACAGAAGCACTCCAGATATCAATGCGAACAATTTCCGGAGCTCCCGCCCCGACGCACACGCTCCCAGCCTCGACCAAATGTTGAAAACGTGGTGTTATCGGAATGTGTTACGTGTCCAAGATGAGTGCGGGAACGATGATGACGTCAGGAAGGTGGCTACGAGTGGCGCCAGCCCTACTGCATGACACTCAGCTCTGTGCGTCTGATAGCAACTTTTCACTAAGTGAATGACAGCAAGAATAATGATGAGGCCTCTAGCCCTCTAAACTAGACTAGTGATGCTCGCTTTGCTATGCATCATCGCAAATGTAAAGGTCGGGTATAGGCCAGGCCAGATTGTATCCATGTTCTGCAAGGGTCGTTTCATGGATGCGATACTTAGGTTGGTTCCAAGCAACAGCAAACTGTTTAGCCTGCCACGTCACGCGTCAAGCGCGGACATTGGTCGCCGGCCGTCGGGCGGTGAAACTAGCTCCGCCAATCTGCCGGCGCACGGTGGGCCAGGAGCCAGATCTAGCGCGACATAATGGGTTCCAGTTAATTTTTCGTTCTTTTCAATATGAAGCATACACCCGACACCGAACTATTCTAAATTGACCATGGAACATGAATGTGGCACTAGGTATTCAGTTAATATACCGAATGTGCATGCAAGCATAACATTCCATAATCAGAAAGTGTGCATGACGAATTGGAAAAGGATTATGAAATCGGCTTGCATTAATCCGGGCAAAACGAAAATATTGGAACATGTGTCTTGTATTGTGCGTGTTTTTGTGTCATAATGAGACATTGACCTTATGATAAAAGTGAAATATAAATATGAAAATGTCTTTGGTACAGCTTAGCGAAATTTTCAGGACTAATACGAATGACCGCAAAAGAGGGTTAGGAATTACTCGCCCGAGCCGATCGTATTAGTGCCGTCAGGTACCGCGATAATTAAAGCATAATTGTGTTCCCCAATAAAATAGCTTTCCGGGACAAGTCCACCTTCTGCTCCAGTCCGCTACCTTGTGTCTGAGAAGCAATCACATGATCAAGGTCGCCCGCCGGTCTAGTGATGCCGCGTGGCCCTGAGTACCGGGAATGATCAATGCTGGTCAAAGCGCCCTAAAGCCCTCCGTCCAAACCCGACGCAAAGGATAAATCCCGAGCTGATATTTGAAGGAGTATGGAAACGGAAAACGTTTCTTTTATATTACTGGCAGAAAACTAGTTTACCGCCAGCAAGGAGGCGGAAAACAGGCTTTTGTTAACGCATTTTATATTTCTGGACTTACCTTGAACTTGCCGGAGGCGCAGAGTAAGTGCAAACACGTCTGGTACGTGCAAGACAATGAAATAAGGATTAACTTCGCTTTTTCTATTAAGCGTCAGCATTATCAGCAACCATAGAAAGCGACACTCTTTGACCATGTTGTTCTGTGTGTTATTGTCTGGGCTATCAGCACACAATTCGTACATGTACTTACGTACTCACACGGGTGACTGCAGACAGAAACCGAATAAAAAAAGACTAGATGCACGCGCTGGCCCCTAGCACAGCTACATCATTTGCAAACGATGCCTCGACACGCGCAATTCCTCACCGACTTTACACTACTGCTGCTGCTGATGCTGTCACTGCTGCTCGTGACGCCTCCACACACATGACTCACTGCCGCACGGCATGTCCCGCAGCTTCCTCACCGACACTACACTACTGCTGCTGCTGATGCTGTCACTGCTGCTCGTGACGCCTCCACACACATGACTGACTCCCTGCGGACACTGCTGTCCCGCTCCAGTTCCTCACCGACACTACACTACTGCTGCTGCTGATGCTGTCACTGCTGTCCCGCTCCGGCTCGGCGGCCGACTGGGATCATATAACTACTTCTCACACGCAAGGTGGCAGGTTGGAGCAGGGAATTGGACCTGCCTCGGAAAGCCACTTTATTGGGGAACACGATGATGCTAAAATTATCGCGGTACCTGGCGGTACTCAAAAGATCGGCTCTACCGAAGTTTTGCTAAGCTACGTCTGTGGTCATTTGTGTTAGTCCTCAAAGAATTTCGCTAAAATTCTACCAAAAGGAGAAAAAACTTTTTTCTTTCACTTTTATCATCAAGCCAATGTCCCATTCGAACACAAAATACGCACAATGCAAGAAACCTATTTTAATATTTTCGTTTTGTCCTCATTAAATACAAGCCGATTTCATGACGCACTGATGCCTTTCTCACTGAGGCGGACAAAGCTTCCTGTTTCGTGAATTTGTATGCTTACATGGGCGAATTCGCTGAAAAAAAAACTATTGTCAGATTCATGTTCCATTGTCAATTCCGAACAGATTGATGTACGCTTCATATTGATACCGAAAAGTTACTGAAACCAATTATGTCGCGCTAGCCCGGGCTCCTGGTCCATTGTGCGGCGGGGGAAACTATAGGCAGAGCTGCCCGACATTGTCATAAATTCAACAATACCAAGAAACCATGCAATAAATGTTTTTTGTTTTTTTTAAGTCGCAGCACTGCGTTGTAATGCCGTGAATTCGGCGAACGTTAAGCTTAGTTGCAACAGAGCCGCATTATCAACACAACAGACGATGAATGTCCACAAATCGAAGAACTACACTGTAATGTAACTTTGGCGTTGGGGACCATTAACATTCAGGGTATGGTTCCGCGCCCCGCCATATTATGAATGGCGGGCGGTCGGGGACGAGCCGCGGGCCGCGGGCGTCGCTGCCGCGCCGGCGGCCCGCCGCCTATGGTGGAAAATAGTTTCAGAAGACAATACGCAAAGTAACAATATACGCAATATATCACTGTAAGTGGCAATGAAATTGATATCTGAAGACAGGCTAACTTTCATAAATGCACTACGCATCATATTTTATGGAAACAGAGTCTCATAACTTGTAATTATATTCTTCGCGCACACAATAGTGAGCATCCGGGCGCGCTTGTCGTGGGCGCATATTTCAGAGTTCTTGAATGGCATCAGGAACCTACCTGTTTTCTTTCTTTACTGGAGATCCCCCGATGTTCGCATTAACATTGCGTCTGACGCCTAACGAGATATTGCTTCTCGAACGTACTTCATGGAACTTCTTGTCCTATCGGGTCCTAGATGTTCGGTAAGTGATTAACTAGAAATGCGCGTTCCTAGACGCCAATCGAACGTACGTACCTCAGTCTATTCAGCGGCGGAAAGCTGGATTTTACCCACCAATCCTCGGTAGCTAAGTCTCGCATTTGTGAGACTTCTCGACTTTGTGAGATTTTGTGAGACTTTGTTGTCCAGACATGTGTGACCCATGTTAACAAAATCCTGCATACGCGCCTGCACGCACACAAAAAGAAGACTCCCGGGGAGGATTTGATTAGGGATTGAAAACTATAAATAAGCCGAGCAAAAAGGAAGACTGCCCGCCAGTATCCGACGTTCTCGTGCCCCGGACGCAGCCTTTCAGTGTGTGTTCTGGCCAAGGTCGAGCGCCAACGTCTGACGAGTCCTGCGAACTGTAACCGAGTACTGACGCATGGAACCGCTGCCGGGAATGGCCATGCCGAGTCATTCAACCACAGGCGATGACAGGCGCACAACGAGCGGAGCATTCCTGCCGCATCCGCCCAACGTATTTCCGGCGAAATCGCCGCCAGTCTCCTCACCCGCCTCCGCCAACACCGCTGCCGCTCCATTATCCGGCCGGCCCCTCCGGTGGAGGGTCGGGTGGCTAACGCCCCGGAACGCGGCCCGCTGTGGACTCGGGTCGGCAGCGCCTGCATGTCTGATGAGGACGCGGCGCCATCGCTGGCTCGCCGCTTTTTATCACAGCAAATTAAACCGAATACTCTGCATTATAGGCGGCCGGCGCCGACCACCGGCGTCGCGGCCGGCGCGGCGGCGGACGGCGCGGCGGCGGCGGCGGCGCGGCGGCGGCGGGCGGCGGCGGCGGCGGCGGCGCGGCGGCGGCGGCGGCGCTGTCGTCGCCGGCCGCCATCGGCAGGCGCGGTTATGACGCGGCGCGTTCCCACAGGGCTGCTGCGAAGCCGCCGCCGGGACGGGAAGACGCGCCGACCGGCGCTGGCGGCGCCCCTGCCGGACGATCCGCGTCAATCAGAGGAGGCGGCGCGGCGCGGCGGGACGTCCCTGAAAGAGCAGGCGCCGCCCCGCCGGGGGACGGCCAGGGGGCGAACAAAGCACACCGGAGACGCCAGCGCACCTATCAGCCGGCAGGACGCGCCGCCTGCTGACCGCTCCCACGCCAGTCACGCTGCAGCCGCGACGAGCAACGTCATCTTCGCGTGTTGGTGACCTGAGCGAGGCTTTTATTCCGCTTAGACTGTAGGCGACTGTAGGCGACTGTAGGCGACTGTAGGCGACTTTCAACGAACACTTCCCGATCTTGACGCAGGCATTGGCGACTTCTTGGCAATCGCGTGGGCCATTCGAAAGCGCAGGAACCGATCGACAAAGACGTGGCGCCGACGGTGTTGCAGTGACTTCCACCTACCTCCGCCGCCCGACGGTGACCTGACGCCGATGACCCTGGTATTGACCTCGTGACCCCGGATGCGTGCTGAGTGACCTCATGTGCGCCGCGGGCCGAGGCCTCGTGCTGCTCCTGCTGGCGGTCTGCTGGACAGCGGCAGTGCAGGGCAAGCGAACCAAGAAGCCCCGCGGGCCCGACGCTGCGCTACAGGGCCCGGGTGGGCCGCGACCCCTGGAGCTCCACCGGGGCAAGGGATGGAAACGACGACCTGCGGCGGATACGGTGACGACGCATAGCAGCCGAGATCGGGCACAGGTGAGGTCGCCCGCTGATGTGTATCCGTGGTGGATGTCTAATAGTTCAGGTAAGTTTCCGTCCGGTTAAAGTCATGCTATGTTATCCCTTTTTTCTTGTAACTGTCTTGCGTGCAAGTACTATCTCTGGTCGACCTCTCTGTGGCTACACGTTTTTGTACGGTTAAAACATGAGATGTTTAATATGGCCATGCTCTCTGCCCTCTGGCCTCTGGTTCAATAAAAAGACCTTGGCTTAAGGTATTATTCCAGAAGGTGGGACACTAACACGTTAACCAAACCGGATTTGTCCCGCTTAGTGTTCTGAAAATTCCACTTAGTGACGATGCAAAATCGAAATTCCCCGAAGTGAATAATGGACACGACAGATCGACAGGGGTGTAGCCTAGTATCCTTGTGGGAGGGCACCCCCCCCCTCTCCCCAAATGTTGGCTTTGCCCCCCCCCCCCGAATAATTTAAACTTTTAGCACGGCACCCTATGTAGTAACCCCTCCTTCAATCCATTTGGGCCTGCTCATTGCTTTCATGAATTGTGCCCTCCCTCCCCCCCCAATAATTTTCAGAAACGTACACCTCTGCAGCTCGATCGAAATCAATCTTTCCTGAATTGCACACAAACATTTGCAACATGGATCAAAACAACAACGTTTTACATCAAGGTACGTGAAATGGTAGAAATCCATGGTGGCAAAAATTATACGAATTCTGCGAGTTGGCTTCCGAAGCAATGACGCTCTCTCTTACGGACATATTCACGTCAAATTGTACAGGTAATCTGACAACAGCAATCATCTAGTAAATATATCAACTATTCAGGACCACGATATCAACTTAGGTACAAGAGACCACAAAAGGTGTCCATTGTCGGGTCAAATATTTACCAACCGGCACTTGATCACCACCCCAGCATTGCATCGAGTTACTGCCACATATGCTATTAGTGCTGAATTGTATATTATTTTCTCTGGATTTTATCCGGCGCCGAGTTATCCTACCATGGGCGCTCCACGACTTCTTTGTGGTGCACATTGTTATATTTCAACCTCATCTTGCAGTTTCAGAGAAGGGTCATAGGATTCCCGTTCTTTTAATACAATGTAGGATAATAATCGCCCGGAATATCAAATAAATATAGGTATATGTGGTAGTGGTGTTTTACAGAGGGTGGAGGGTATATGTGGTAGGAGTGTTGTTTTACAGAGGGTGGGGGTATATATGGTAGGAGTGTTGTTTTACATAATTTTGAGGGGCCAAGGGCCCCCTCAATATTGGCTTTTCCTCCCTCCACCCCACCCATAATATCAACGTTTAGCATCATGGAATCCCATGGAGTGTGCCCCCCCCCCCACACACACACAATCTATTTGGGCCCGCCCATTACCTTCATGCATTGTGCCCCCCCCCCCCCCCGATAATTTTCAGAAATCAACATCGGTGATCTGTGGCCCTGGCGGCCGTTTGATGCCTCGGGACGCGCCGACACCTTGGCCATCCTGCGCTCCTGAGCAGGGGGTCTCTCTGCAGAGCAGAGCATCTCCTCCTAAACACACTCTGTCAGCTGGTGCAGAGAATATCGGAACACGCGCAACTCTCTGAGCTGCATATGTGCCATTGTGCGCGGGCAAGTACCGTAACCACACTTCACCAGGCCGGTGCCTCGGCGCCCATTATCACGAACACCACTCTGATTACCACTCTGATCTCCACTCTGATCACCGCTCTGATCACCACTCTGATCACCGCTCTGATCACCGCTCTGATCACCGCTCTGATCACCGCTCTGATTACCACTCTGATTACCACTCTGATCACCGCTCTGATCACCGCTCTGATCACCACTCTGATCACCGCTCTGATCACCGCTCTGATCACCGCTCTGATCACCGCTCTGATCACCACTCTGATCACCGCTCTGATCACCGCTCTGATCACCACTCTGATCACCACTCTGATCTCCACTCTGATCACCGCTCTGATCACCACTCTGATCACAACTCTGATCACCGCTCTGATCTCCAATCTGATCTCCACGCATGCCAATGAGGTAAGTGTATCACATTATGTTAATGATCTGCCTGCTGACCAAAAAACGTAATTGCTCCAGTGTACTGAGCAAGCCATTCATGGACTAGCATGCCGACGCCAACTGCTACACCAGTACCAACGGACGATGCAATCAGTAATGCAGCTGTTGACACATACCCATCCAGGGTAGCACAAGCAAATACCTTTTGCTTCAGTTTAGACGACTGTGCCAGCCTTGCGCGAGTGGTTCCTTTCAAAACGCCGTTTTTCATGGCCCATGTAATATGACCTGGAGCATAACCGGAAATATATGAAGAACACAGTATCGCGAGTTATTCGAGGTAGCTGAATTGAGTAGTAGTTTGTCAAATACAGTTGAACAGGTGAGGTATTTTCCTTGACATGGTCATCAGCTGTGAGGTGGAGTGGCGGGCCGATCAATTGATAATTGGTCCGCCTTGCAAGACAGTGTGGAATATGAATACCCGCCTTAATCGTCAAAATGGGCTAGTGAGCACCTCCACTGGTAAGTGGAGCGCCTAACTGACAAGACAGTGTGGAATATGAATACCCGCCCTTAATCGTCAAAATGGAATACCCGCCTAATGTATGCTAGTGAGCGCCTCCACTGGTAAGTGGAGCGCCTAACTGACAAGACAGTGTGGAATATGAATACCCGCCTTAATCGTCAAAATGGGCTAGTGAGCGCCTCCACTGGTAAGTGGAGCGCCTAACTGACAAGACAGTGTGGAATATGAATACCCGCCTTAATCGTCAAAATGGGCTAGTGAGCGCCTCCACTGGTAAGTGGAGCGCCTAACTGACAAGACAGTGTGGAATATGAATACCCGCCTTAATCGTCAAAATGGGCTAGTGAGCGCCTCCACTGGTAAGTGGAGCGCCTAAACTGACAATCACTTGCCGTTATCTCTTTTAGTGGCTAAGGAATTTGCTTTGATATTTGGATTATAAAAACTATCTTTGGAGTGCGTCAGGAAGAATGGAAATTGATAGGGGAGAGTGGGGTAAGATGCCCAGGGTTTAGGGAAATTGGCATTGTGACCAAATTAACCCCCAAATCCTGGATCTCTGAATGTCAACACGAAGCCCTATCATTTTTATATGCACTGGAATGCACTGGATCACTGAGACTTGTCTTGTTTTCTCATTGTTGAGATTTTACCAGAGGCATGCAAAAGGGCGTCTTACCCCATGGGGTGGGTAAGATGCCCCATGGGTATGGGTAAGATGCCCCTGCCCTGGGCATCTTTCCCCATTGCCATAAAATGCAAACTTTATCGTTCATAATTTCGTAGGCACTTCAACCGGCAGACGCATTCCTTCCCTCGCTGAAAAAAATCAACCAAACGTTCATGTTTTATTCTGAGTTTGCGAAAAAGAAACGCTTTGGTACCGAAATCACCAGCCACCCGTGAATTCTTCTTAAGGTAGAATTCCACCAGGCTGGTGCCAACACATCACCATGGGGCATAGCATGCTTTCACAAGTTTCAATTCAACTTAAAACATACGCTGACAGCACAGATCAAATGTATTAGCGGCACAGGTCACAAGTGTAGCCACCATCGCCGTTAGCTTGTACGTCGGTACAGAGCACATAGGCCCAGCCTTGGCAGGCTGCGCACTGAATCCACTCTTCACACGACATGATAAATATCATGCCACAGATAATGCACCTGGTGTCATCTGGTTCTTGCGGCGTTGCAGATTTGCCAGCTTGTTGTTTTTTCCTTTGCGATCCTGGCTTTGTCTGTCTTGTCCCCTTCTTTTTAGCTGCCTCTACTTTTTCTTTTCCCTTCTTCATTTTTCTTTCTTCAAGCATTTTCTTGTTGGGAGACGACGTGATTACTGTGGCTTGTTCAGCCCGACGAGATCTCTTTCTCTTTTCCGCTCGCGGAGTGGTGCATAACATATCTAGAATGCTGGTTGGTGACTGCTGCGCGCTCTCCTCGAGACCGGCAGCTGTGGCGCTCGAGCCCGCAGGCTCCGGCGCCGGTTCCTGAGACGGCTGCACTACGTTCTCATCGAGACCGGCAGCTGTGGCGCTCGAGCCCGCAGACTCCGGCGCCGGTTCCTGAGACGACTGCAGCACGCTCTCGTCGAGACCGGCAGCTGTGGCGCTCGAGCCCGCAGTTTCCGGCGCCGGTTCTTGAGACGACTGTAGCGCGCTCCCGTCGAGACCGGCGGGGGAATCGGGAGCCTCCTCCTCAGTCATCCGTGCGGGTGCAAAATCATCCTCGGTGAAAACCATGTCACGGGGCCATATTCCTGAGGCTTTAAATCCATTGATCGCCCGCTCCATGGTAGCAGATCTCGAGTAGGCAGTGCTGAAGATCTAAGCCAGCTCGTACTCGGTCACGCGCCTACCTGGATGGGCACACATCCAGGTGTCCACCGCGTTGTTGTACGCGCTCTTGAGGGACTTGAATACCGCCACATCTAGCGGCTGCATTCTATGAGTAGAATGCGGCGGCAGTGTGATGATTGTCACGCCGTTTTCCCGAGCCATGTCGACGACCTCGAGCGACTTATGGCTGTGATGGCCATCGAGGATGATCACGTGTTTGTCCTGCATTGAGGGCTTCACCACCGCCAGGAAATGGTGGAACCACGTGAGGAAAACCTCCTGATCGGTCCATCCAGACTTAGCGCACGTTCCCACCGAGCCTGGCGGCGCACCGTTCATCAGGCTTTGAACCATCTTCATCCTGCCGAAGACGAAGACTGGAGGTAAGTACAATCCAGCCGCGTTGACTGCGCACAGAACAGTGACAGTCTTGCCGCGCTCTCCGCTTGTGATTTTCCCGACTCTTTTAACGCCTTTGAAAGCAACTATCTTCCCTGGAGTTTGTACGATGGTCACCCCAGTTTCATCCATATTCCATACTTTCATGGGCCCGTAGTCGCCTCCGTCGAGAACTGATTCGTATGCGTCGAAGAACTTCTTGACCTGAGGTCGGTTGAATCCGATGGCTCGGGATAGGCTTGTGGCTTGTGGGCTCCTGATTGACAGGCTTGGGTGGCGACGTAAAAATCCATAAAGCCAGTCTTTCCCAGCCATCCTGTGCTCTTTGTCGAACCGCACTTTCATGTCCATCTTCTCCGCGAACTCGTAGGCTAGACGCCGTACGTGCAGTGCTGTGAGCCCAAAAAGAAGTTTCTCCATTTCTTTGATCTTTTGTACGAGTTGTTCCTCCATTTCCTTTGGAATGTCTGTAGACCTTCCCAGACTTCCCGGGACCAGCACCTTCTTGTCTCGGTGGCGACGCAGTGTTTTTTTCTGGATATCTTGTACATTTTGGAGACCTTATGCAGGGAAGATCCACTACGTATGGCTTGAAGTGCTTGCTTGAGACTCTCTTGGCCATAGGATCCTCGGACCGAGGTCCTGGTTCTGGTTCGTGCCATGTTACGTGACCCTGAAAATAATATCGGAATTAGAAAATTGTTGGTGGAAATTGATACAAACTGATTAGGGTTGAGGCTAGGTATTATCTGATGGTGTTTGCCAAGGACGCATGAACCGGGGGTGGTGAGGGGAACAGGAAAGACAGAGCCTCCCACTCCCCCCCCCCCCCCCCCCCCAACCAACTTTAGTGATTTTTAACATTGACCCTATGGCGTTGACTGGAAATATTATCCCAAAAAAATAGTTGTTTGGCCCCCAACTTTGAAACAGTTCCCGCGCCGCTGGTGTTTGCTGCACATATTGGAACAAACTGGAAATACTTTGGCAAGCCTTGAAATAATGTGCAAGGGTGATGCTCTTCGCTAGGTACAAATATTTTCACACAGTCTGGCGAAATTTGGTGCATATAAATTTGTATTATAGTATTCGGGTAAAGTCAGTATTATTATCTTGATTAATTGACTGGGTAGATCTGTTATTATCTGGGTATTATCTGTTATAGATATGGGTAGATCGATTAATACAGACACTTTCACATTTAGGTAAGTATGTTATCTACGAATGACCAAGGTCGTAACAAGCAGGGAGGGGATGGCATTCAAGCCCCCAATTTGGAAAGGCCCGACACCAAAAATGTATAGATGTTACCCGACACGAAAAATGTACGTGGTAAATTTCAGACCGCAGCTTCCCAATCCCTTGTGGGTTACCCCCTTCACGAACACTCTCAATAGTTCGTACGTCCCCGAGGGTGACAAAAGAAATATATAAAAACATATTCGAGGTATGAAAGCTAATTAGCTACATATTAAAACATGAATGTGTCATTCGTAAACTACCGGCGGGAAAGACGCCCCATCTATGGGGTAAGATGCCCCCGGGGGCGTCTTTCCCCATCGATGTGTGGGGCGTCTTACCCACCAATGCCGAAATTTGGTCGCACGCAGCGTGCAGAAATAGGGCGATCGTGGCGCACTGGAGAATAACACCCTAAAGAGGCAAAATATATCATGTTCCGCGATGGAAAGTCCTACAGCACGCAAGTATATTATTTGGACAGATATTTGCAACTATTTTGTTAAACTTTCATGATCGAAAACGTAAAAAAACAGAGAAACACTCAGCGCTCGTCACGCACTTGCAGCAACGGACCAACTTTTTGCGCAATAAACAACCGTGGCTTCTGCTTCCAATCAAGAACTTCAGATATGTTCTCTAGTTCTTTGATCAGCCTATAGAGGGGATGGGGCGCCTTATCCGAGGGGGCATCTTACCCCACCTACCTATATTTCTGCCAGAGGTGAATCCCAGAATTGTCATGGGACACTCTGTATCTGGAGGGGCGCAATTTCTTCGGAGGGGTGCCTCTGGCTGAAGAGAAAGAATTCGGGGATGGGTGCACTCGAGTACACTGAAGCCTTTTCTCGAGCACACTCGGGCCTTTTCCTTCCAAAGGGAGCCTCTGGCTGAAAAATTCGAGGGTGTGCACTCGCCGCACTGAAGGTGCGGCGAGTGCACACTCGAATTTTTGAGGGCGAGTGCACACCCTCAATGTTCGAGGGTGTGCACTCGAGGGTGTGCACTCGCCGCCGCCTTTTCCTCTCTCAAAGGTAATTTTTTAAATTTTGCAATTTTTCCTCTGGCGGAAAAATGTGAGTAGGAATGCGATCGACCCTTCCCGGTGGGGCTCCTTTCCCGGGACGGAGGGGCGCTAATTTTCATGGGGGCACATACCCCAGCGATCCCTGTATCCGCCTCTGATTCATGGGGGCACATACCCCAGCGATCCCTGTATCCGCCTCTGATTCCAGCGAAACGCTGCTGGAATTGAAACCAGCACGAAATATGCAGATATGATCGAACTTCGTGTCAGATACGGTACGGACTGTAAGCTCTCACGGTTTCTATTACATGGCTTGACACCAGGGGTGTCGATTTGTATCCTTTTGTGGGGGCCATGGCCCCACCAATGTTGATTTTGCCCCCCCCATGTTGATTTGGGCCCCCCAATAACCTATGCTATTGGGGGGTATGCTGATAAGAAAGCTAAAGGGAAAAAATGAAAAACACCATACTAAGTAGAAACATTGATGTTAACCAGCACATTTTGTACTGAAAAGAAACAGATTTGGATTAGATAGTGGACTGACCCTCCACCTTTTGCTGAAAAATGTAAAATTGTGTGCAAAAACAAACAAAATAGCTGGAATTCCCACCACTGTGGAAGTACAGCTTACATCATAAAATGTTGAGATTAGCGATGCAGATGCATTTTAAACCAGATTGTCTGAAAGAAAATCTGCTAACTAACTAAACAACAATTGCATGGTCATACTGATGTTTGTACACACCACCAATGGCAAAACCACATTAATTCCAAATTAATTCATTGCTCCTCACATTCACATTAATTCACACTGCTCTTTTATTTATGTGACTTCACCAGTTATTGGACGATTTTCCCTGTTGGTGAGGATGCTGAATAAACATAAACATACACATCGTCGAATAAAAAATCAGAATTCCTGAGATCCGAAAATATAGTGGGCTAAATCCGATGAGTTTTTTTCGGGGGGGGTCTAGTGCGTTGGCACTTCGGCCCCCCCAATGTTTTTAAAAAATCGACACCCCTGCTTGACACATAAACAAGATCTTGCTTATGTATGCTATGCTATGTATGCTTATGTATGCTAATCGACATTTATGTCGATTCCTACATATTGACCTGGTACGTCGCAGAATAACAACTTGCATAAGAAACTGATCATTTTTTTTAAGGATACACGGAAATGAGATGTCGGAGAGCCCATTCCCTATAATGGGCCCTAGGTGTGTTTCCGTTGTTGAGTTTCTTGATATTGACCGGAATTATCCGGCAAGCATGCTCCTCAGAATGCTAACCTTAGACTTCCTGATGAGAATCCCGGCTCTTCTATTTCTGGATGATATCAGGCATATGATGGATCGCTCGTATATGGATGACATATCCGAGTGTCCAGATCGCAGCATCGCACCTGGACGTGGTGTGAATGATTCAGTACGGGTAGTGCGATGGTCTTCGTTGTCGGGTGTTTGCAGACCTGCCGCGCCGCTCCGTGCCCGGTCCGTTGTTATTCGGCTGTCGTGGCGGCGCTCACGTGGCCAGCTGGTGGCGACGCCGGCGCGCCCCGGGATTGTTTGTGTCGCCGCCGCTGGTCCGGCCTGAACGCCATTGTGCCGGCTGGCCGGTGATTGGTCGACGAGCGGCCAGCTGACGGACGGGGAGAGCCAGCTGACGCCTGCAGCGGGCATTCCGGCGCAGTTCGCCCGGTCGTGGCCGGCCCCGGCTGCTCCGTGCCTGGTGTGTGCGGCGGCAGGGCTGGCAGCTCGGCGGACGATCGTCGCGATCTCACTTGCTCGTTAGAACCGGCATACACGTTCAGTGGCGTCGCCACGAAATTCTTCCAGGGGGGGGGCAAGGTCGGAAGGGGGCCTCCTGTTCCCCGAAAGGGGGCCTCCATTGTGTTAGGGTCTCATATTGTTTTCAGGCTCTTACTATGGTTCGAGAATGGGGAACATGATTTGATATTGGTGTTTTGTTTGTTCTTGGCATGGTGCATCATTTACTCAAAACGCAATAGCACTAATAATTTTCGCTGAAAACTGGGTCATACCAGGGTATAAATAAGTAATATTTAGATAAATACATAAGTGCCAAAACAAACCAACGTCTCAATGCTTTCTCGAATCTTCCCGCTGGCCTCTAGATTGCAGCGAGCTGGCGGGGCTGGTGCTAAGCATATCTTACAGATATCTGCCATTGATCAACCCACTTTTAAGTCCTCCAAGTCTAACTGAATATAGCTAGATTCATCACTATTGTTATTTATTCCCACCAGCTTGATGTCATAAGCAAAGCTTGAACGATCATTTCTCAGTCATAGGACGACAATTTCGCAAAGGTGACAACGAGAAGTGGATTGCATTGGTTTTCTGAGCGCCATCTTAGGAATTTGTTTATTTTTATAACATTTGGTGCTGGCTGCAAGGCAACTGTCACACGAGCTAAAATATATCCTCAGCGAATAAATTCACGGCAAGAACAAGCATTGAACAGCAATGCATAAATGACAATGCAACAATGCAACAATGTCAGTGCATACATAATCCAAACCTTCAAATTCCACGCCGTTACGCCCATCGTTTTCGCTGTGCTGTACCGTTTTGTAAATGACTGAGAAGGTATGGAAGCTGGGAAGCTCTAATCATGCAGGCTGTAATAACAGAAAAGAAGTTTGTTGGAAGAAAATGCATTTAAAAACATCATTCATCCCATTTTATATGGGGCATGGATGTTGTATTGTATGCTTGTGAGGGGTAATTTGTCCCCTCAATGTTGGTTTTGCCCCATGGGCGTATGTTTCGGAAAATTATTGAGGGACCAGTGGAGTACCTATATTTGCGTCAAGCAGGAGGGGGCAAACGGATTTGCAGGGGAGGGGGAGGCACCTACGCCCATTAAAAAGTCCTTGGATTTCGACCGCTATTTTGTCAAAGGGGACATTTCGAAATAATATAATTAGTCATCAACTAAATTGTCCTGTGGAGGGGCCTAATCTACCACTATGGTTTCTGATTGGTCGGATTTCAACCCTAACTCCACCACCCAGTTCTAAGGTTTTCTTTTGGTACCTTGATAAGTTACCTCACACTGCTGAAATTACACCTATACCACAAAACCGGATCGGTATCCCAAAAATTCAAGCTGGAGCCCTCCAAAAAAGGAGAGATTCCAACAAATAAATGTCCGGATCAGGAAAATGGCTCTGGAGCACCGAACATTTTTCTCCAGATGCCTTCAAAAATTGCGTATGGCACCGAAAAGCATGCCGGATCTCGAAAAATCGAGGTGGGATGCAAAAACATGGCGCCAGAGGCTCGAAAAATCAGGCCGGGATTCGGACATAAAACCCAGAAAAGATCCACAAAAAATCGCGTTGAGCACAGAAAGCTGGCGTTGGGTCCCCGGAACCACGCGCCTGGGCGCGATAAGTCGCGCTGGGACCCAGCAAAAATCACACCGAAGCCCCAAAATCGTACTGGGGCCCCACAAATGTGCATCAGAAGCCCCAAATATACACAGCCGGACCCTAAGAGTACAACGGTGCCCGAAAATACAACTAACCTTCCAAAGCGCACCGAGTCTCCCAAAAAGCGATAGGGCCTTAAAACATGCGTTGCAGCCCTAAATAAACATGCCGGGGGCTCGAAAAAAAATACACTGCAAGCTCGCAAGGCGCACAGGGGCCATGAGAACGCACAAGGGCCTGAAAAAGAGGCTGGGCCACAAAAGACAACATGGTTCCAAAACGTACAAAACGACCGGGAGCTAAATAAACACATCAGGATCTTCGAAAACGCCCTGCCACGTAAAACATACTCGGTGCACAAAAAAGCAACAAAGCCCTAAAACGAGCAGTGTTTCGAAGATGTATTAGGCCCACAACTTCAATTTAAAATGTATTACCCACCACTTTAAAATACAAAATTTCACAATTTCAGGCATTGCAGTTCATAGCACCCGGTCGCCACGACGGCAACGTCAGTGCACGTGCACGCCCATCTTTCGTATTCGGTGCATTCGCCACACTTCGTGCGATGCTACGGCCTCTGCGAGGTCTTCTGCGTTTTGCTAATTGCTGCCACATGATACAATTGCGCCATATTTGACGTGTGGAATGCTTCGTATGGGCGTTCGCTGCGAAAAGTCGATTGATTAAATTCGATCATTAGTTTCCTACTTTCCACATTTTCTGGTAGTCATGAAATGCGGTTTCCGCTGAGGTTTGATGCACTTCATATCTTTGCTGCTATCCTCCCAGATTGGCTACCGAACCGAGGCCCTGCCTCAGCATTCTTTTTTGGACCCATTGCGTCTTTCTTGCTCTATGATTGTGTATTATGGCTCCAATCCATTTTTGTTAGGGGCCTAAAACATTTTCGAACCCCCTGCTCGTTTTATGGTTTGTTGCATTTTTGCGCACCGAGGTTTTTTTTTGACGTGTCAGGGCGTTTTCGAAGACCCCGATGTGTTTATTTAGCGCCCGGTCTTTTTGTTTGTTTTGGAACCATGTTGCCTTTTGCGGCCTCAACCACTTTTTCAGGTCCTTGTGCGTTATCATGACCCCTGTGTGCCTTGAGAGCTTCCGGTATATTTTTTAGACCTCCCGGTATGTATATTTATGGCTGCAACGCATGTGTTAAGGCCCTGTCGCTTTTTGTGAGACTCTGTGCGCTTTGGAGGGCCAGTTGTATTTTCGGCCCCCGTTGTGCTCTTAGGGTCCCGATGTGTCTATTTTGGGCTTCTGACGCACAGTTGTGGGGCCCCAGTACAATTTTGGGGCTCCGGTACGATGTTTCTAGGTCCCAGAGAGGCTTATCGCGCCTAGGCGCGTGGTTCCGGAGACCCAACCCCAGTTTTCTGGGCTCAATACGATTTTTGTGAAGCCTTTCTGATTTTTTAAAAGTCCGAATCCCGGCCTGATTTCTCGAGCCCTTGGAGCCATGTTTTTGCATCCCACCTCGATTGTTCGAGATCCGGTTTGTTTTTCGGTGCCGTATGCAATTTGTGAAGGCATCTGATAATATGTTCGGTGCTCCAGAGCCATTTTTTTAACCTGGGCATTTAGTTGTTGGAATCCCTCCTTATTTTGGAGGGCTCCAGCTTGATTTTTTCGGATACCGATCCGGTGTTTGTGGTTACACTGTGCTTACGTGTGGCCCAAGACGCCAATTTTTGAGAGCCTCGACGGGACTACCGATGGGAATTGTGGGTCCCGAGCGCGATATTTGAGGTGCCTGGTTCGAGTTTGTGGGACGCGTTGTATTTAGCTGTGGCCCCAACGCGATTTTGGCGGTTCCTGTTGCAATTTTTCGGGCCTCGGAGCGAGTTTTCCGGGGCTCGCCGTGTTTATTTGGAGACCCATACGCGAATTCTGGTGGACCGACGCGAATTTTGGTGGTCCCAGCGCGATTTTTGAGGCCCCGGCACGATTCTTGGGAGCTTATCCCTCTCAGGATGGAGGGGGCATTTGCCCCTTTGACATAGCACTGCGGCCACTGAAGGAGTTTTTTTTTGTCCCAGAGTGACATTCCGATTAAGGATTGATTTTTGGGGCAGCTGCAACTTTTGGGGCCCCGGTGCGACCTTCTGGGCCTCCAGTGTGATTTTCAAGGGCTGCGACGCGACTTTTTTGAGTCCAATGTGATCTTTTGGGCCCCGACGTCATTCTCTTGGATCCCTAGCGCGAGCTATAGCGGCCTCGACACTTTTTGGGGGTCCAATGCGCTTTGGGTGCTTTTGGCGTCATTGTTGGGCCCCCAAAGTTATTATCCATGTCCGGATTGTTTTTCGTTGCTCCGGCTTCATTTGTTTTGGTCCCAATCAGACTGTTGGGGCACGGTACGACCTGTCGTGCCCCTGGCATGATTGTGGTGGTCCGGGCGTGAATTTTTGGTACCCCAGGCTCAGCATAATTTGCGGGGGCCCCGCCGGATCTTTTGGGGCCCATATCGTGATTTTAAAGTACCCAGACACGACTCCTACTATTTCTTAATGGTTTCTTCTTGCAAATTATAGGCCTCCTGTCGCGTCTTAAGGGTCTCGTCTCATTTCCTAGAGCCTTTTTACTGGTTTTCGACGTCTCCTTGTGTGTCCTACCCTCCTCCATATTCAATGGTCCTCCTCTCCCGTCTTGGAGGGCTTCCTCTTGCATTCTGGGGACCCTTTAACAAGGCATGGGGCTTCCTCTCATCTTCGAGGGGCATTCTCTGCCAAATTAGGGGCCTCCTGCCACGCCTCGTGGGCCTCTTCCTTTATCATGGCAAAGCCTTACCCGTTTTGAGGGATCTTCAATTTTGGAAACCTCACCTCTTCCATACCTGCTACCACTCCCATCTTAAGGGCATCCTCTCATTTCCTGGGAACTCTTTCCGGTTTTCGGGGTCTCATTTGGTCCTGGAGACCTACTCCTTCTTGAGGGACTCCTCTCGAGTCCGGCAGATGCCTCATTTCTCTTCTAGAGGCCTTCTTTTTCAAATTAGGGGCCTCCTCTCACGTCTTGGGGCCTCCTGCTCTGCGTGTGGATTCGATCTTTACCCATCTTAGGGGTGGTCTCTTATCTCCTGGTGGACTCCTCTTCTCTTCCAGGCGCCTCCTCTGCCAAATTACTGGCAACCTTTCCTATCTTATTGGCCTTGTTATTTCCCGGGGACCTTCTTAGCCGTCTTCGAGCCTTCTTTTCCGCCTGGGAGCCATTTCTCTTATCCAATGGCCTTTCTCTCCTATTTTAGGGGCCTCCTCGTTCATCATGGGGTCTCATTTCCAATCTTGTGTCGTTCTCTTCCCAATTAGGTGCCTCTTGCCACGTCTCTGGATCGTCCTTTTCTATCTCGGTGGAACCTCACCTGTTTGGGGCCTGCTTTTGCGTCTCCGAAACCTCATCTCATATCCACTGGCTTCCTTTTCCGTCTTAGGGCCTCCTCTCATATTCTGTGGCCTCCTTTCCGGTGTTGGGGCCTCCTTTGCAATCCTGGTTTCCTCCGTGCCATTTTTGACACTCTCTTGATTTCTGGGGACTCCTACCCTCTCCTAGGTGACTCCTTTTTTAAATTAGGGGCCTCCTCTCACGTCATGGGGGCCTCCTTATCTGTGTTTGGAGCCTCATTATCCTCTTAGCAGGGTGCTTTTGCGTCCTAGTCCTAGATTTTCTCTTCTAGGGTCCTCCTCTTCCAAAATATGGGCCTCATCTGGCTGGTCTCGGTGGCCTTCTCTCATTCCTGCGGAGACCTTCTTACCCGTCTTGGGGCCCCTATTGCGTCCGGAGAAATCTCCCCTATCTTGTCTTAATTTTATATTGCAGGGGCATCCTCTTCCGTCTTGGGGGCCTCGTTTTCCAAATTAAGACTATCCTGCCACCCATCGGAAGCCTTTTCGTCTAACCTGGGTGGCTTCTTGCCCGTATCGGTGGCATCCTTTCCGTCCTGAGGGCCTCCTTTTCGTACTGGGGGCCTCCTTTTCGTCCTGGGGCCTCCTTTTCATCCTGGGGGCTACCTCCCAATCTCTGTTCTACGTCTTAGGGGACTCCTTTTCGTCCTTAGGTGCATCCTTTTCGTTCTGGGGGCCTCTTTTTCGTCCTGGGGCCTCCTTTTAGTCCTGCGGGCCTCCTCCCAATCTCTGTTCTACGTCTTGGGTGCTTCCTTTGCGTCCTGGGGGCATCCTTTTCGTCCTGGGGGCCTCCTTTTCGTCCTGGGGGCCACCTCACAATCTCTGTTCTACGTCTTAGGGGCCTCTTTTTCGTCCTGGGTGCCTCTTTTTCGTCCTGGGGGCCTCCTTTTCGTCATGGGGGCCACCTCCCAATCTCTGTTCTACGTCTTAGGGGCCTCCTTTTCGTCCAGGGGGCCTCCTCCCAATCTCTGTTCTACGTCTTGGGTGCTTCCTTTGCGTCCTGGGGGCATCCTTTTCGTCCTGGGGGCCACCTCACAATCTCTGTTCTACGTCCTGGGGCCTCCTTTTAGTCCTGCGGGCCTCCTCCCAATCTCTGTTCTACGTCTTGGCTGCTTCCTTTGCGTCCTGGGGGCATCCTTTTCGTCCTGGGGGCCTCCTTTTCGTCCTGGGGGCCACCTCACATCCTGTTCTACGTCTTAGGGGCCTCTTTTTCGTCCTGGGTGCCTCCTTTTCGTCCTGGGGGCCTCCTTTTCGTCATTGGGGCCACCTCCAAATATCTGTTCTACGTCTTAGGGGCCTCCTTTTCGTCCTGGGGGCCTCCTTTTCGTCCTGGGGACCTCATCCCAATCCCTGTTCTACGTCTTGAGAGCATCCTTTTCGTCCTTGGGTGCATCCTTTTCGTCCTGGGGGCCTCCTTTTCGTCCTGGGGCATCCTTTTCGTCCTGAGTGCCCCCTTTTCGTCCTGGGGGCCTCCTCCAAATCTCTGTTCTGCGTCTTGGGGCTTCCTTTTCGTTCTGGGGACCTCCTTTTCGTCCTGGGGGCCCCCTTTTCGTCCTGGGGGCCTCCTCCCAATCTCTGTTCTACGTCTTGGGGCCTCCTTTTCGTCCTGGGGGCCTCCTCCCAATCTTTGTTCTACGTCTTGGGGCCTCCTTTGCGTCCTGGGGGCATCCTTTTCGTCCTGGGGGCCTCCTTTTCGTCCTGGGGCCCACCTCCCAATCTCTGTTCTACGTCTTGGGGCCTCCTTTTCGTCCTGGGGGCCTCCTCCCATTCTCTGTTCTACGTCTCGGGGGCCCTTTTCGTCCTTGGGGGCATCCTTTTCGTTCTGGGGGCCTCCTTTTCGTCCTGGGGGCCTCCTCCTAATCTCTGTGCTACGTCTTGGGGCCTCCTTTTCGTCATGGGTGCCTCCTTTTCGTCATAGGGGCCTCCTTTTCGTCATGGGCCTCCTTTTCGTCCTGGGGGCCTCCTTCCAATCTCTGTTCTACGTCTCTTATAGAGACCTGATTATATTTCCTGGGGGCCTCGTCAGTCTTGAGGCCTCATTGACAGTATGATCTTCTGTCCCGTCGGCCTCCTTGCTCACCTTTTTTGCTGTGCATTTGCGGATGGGGGGCCTCCTAAAATTTCAGGGGGCGGCGCCCCCAGTTTCACGGCAGGGGGGGGCTGCCCCCTGCCCCCGGTGGCGACGCCCTTGCCTGTAATTACATAATAAGAAGACATATCTAGATCAGGGACGATAAATACAAAGGCGGGGTGCACGTTAGGGTGTGTCGATGGAAGCGGATTACATTTGGATAGCAATAAAAGCATGCGCAAGGGCCTAAAGTTATGAGAAAAGTACAAAAACCCCGAATTAAATCGGTTTTACCTTAGGCGCACAGCCGATTTGTGAAGAGCATGTCGGCTCCAGCCCGCCAGCCACGCGTCACACGCGATTCTCGCCCCACCGGCCGCACCGACGATGCTGCGTCGCGGCGCGCGGCGTGACTGCCGTAGAGGCGAAAATCGCCTGCTATTGACGGCCTAGCGGCCATGCGGTCGCGCCGCTGCCCTCAGTGCTCTGCATTACAAACGACTTTGTCGTCCAGAATTATGTTCTAAAGTATGCATATAGCTATACAGACTATTGCCACCACATTTTCGATGCCAGAATGGTAGTGGCAAGTGCCAGCAAGCTCCGGCGGTACCAGTAAAATTCATATGAACACATGAACGAATATGAGCAAAAGAGAAACTTCGGACAAGGTTACACCCCGGAAAATTAAAAAATTATATTTATAAAATATTAAGAAAAAAAAAACAAACACCCAAAAAAAAAAAAAAAAAAGTAAATTATTTTTTTTTTTTTTTTGTAAGAGAAAAAAAACCAAAAAAGTGAAAAAAAACCACTTATATTACACAATAGATGCAAATTTCGTACGGAAATGTGGGAAAATTGACAGTGGGAACCATTTACCAATATAACAAAAAATGAAGGAAACAAATTATGACTATCAGGTGCTACGGATTCGGTAAATGTTAGGTATGTCGAATTAGCCAATTCAAATTTAATAAAACCTGGTGCACGGAAGAACTTTCATGTGTCAGCAAAACAATCATGGATGTGATTGCATAATAAAACAAGCAAATTCCAGTCAACAACCAGTTCGGATCACTGGCAGATCCAGGGGAGCAAAGGGGGGGGGGGGGTTGTCCCCGCCAAAATATTTGAAACTGGGTCATAAACTATGTTTTACTCGATTTATGGCCAAAATGCTTTTGTTTCTACCACGGGACAACAATAGCCAGTTCTGGATCAGCCAGTGGTTCTGAAGTCACTGTCACTAGTATACAGTTCTTCACTACTGCCTACAGTTTCATGTCTTTTGGAGGCGAAGTTTGGCTGTGCCGTTCTGTGGGTCAGGCGGACACAGACGAAGCCGTGTCGAGCCGTCTGGCCAACAACGGAGCTTGACGCCTTGCTTGCCTCCCGAATAGCTCTCTCAACGGCCTGCGTATGTACAGGATAGTGCTTTATCAGGATAGGCGAGGCCGCGAGCTCTTCAATATCACTATCCGGCACGTCTCGAAGAAGCGGTGGTTCCGTTATAGCCTCCGAGTCCCAGTCAATCAAGTCCACGTATGTGGTGGCGTCGAAATTCAATTTCGGAATCTCGTATGGCCGGACACCCTCCCTCGTGATTCTTCGTCGACATCCCAGAATCATCTCCGACGCCCGTTGACGAATGTCAGCGTCTGCATCAGCTGCCATGGCCAAGAGAAGCTCCTCCAAAACCCGTTGCGCTGGATGACTGGACTGACGATCACTTGATCCTCTGCGTCGAGCGTTCTTAGCAGCCGGACTGATTCATAGAGGTTTTTTTAACCTTCTGTGCAGTGAGGGTGGCTCTTAATCAAAAACCACATGGGCGCATAGTGGTTGACGATAAACTTGACGAGACGGCGCAGGGCGGCTGAAGGTCTTGTGGTTGCCACATACAAGCGAAGTATGCGGCATGCGAGGGTCAACCATCGCGCGTGGTTGACGGGTCCTGGCTTTGCACGAGCGACGTCTTCGGGTACAGCGCCATCTTGCACTGCAATGCTAAGCTTATGCAACAACTTCTGATCCGCACTGAGGTCAGCCGCCATGGTTCCATTCAGTTCAGTTACTTTCCCCGAGACTAGCTCAAAATCTGCAAGTGGCATATTCTCAACGTCCGCCGATAGATGTTTGCCTAAATTCCCGCTGAATGATCTAGGACCAGTGGTAATGCCGTCGACAGTCTTGAAAAGCTCTCTCAGATCCAATTCATTGGCATGTAACATGCAAACGAACCAATGCACAGCTTTGTCCCTTTGAAGTTCGAAGCGTCGGCAAACACCCGAATGCACCCCAGTGTTTACAGCGCACCCATCGCAGCCTAGCACTTTCACACCTGCCCCGTACTCACACGCTATCGATTCGAGTTCCCTGTGGATATCAGCTGATTTTCCTGACACAGGCGTAAAATGGGTAAGGTACTGATCATTCGGCTCGGATAATACTACATAGTGCTCCTCCTGAATTTCCAACTTGCCGCGCATATTGGTGTCGGTTACCAGGGTCGCATCCTTACGGCCATCAAAATACAGCGCAGTCAATCCGTCTTGCAGGATATTCTCTGTTCTTGCACTTGCTTCATTCTGTCTGGCGGTTCTACGAGCCCTCCACAGCTTTTTGGCGTCAACAACAGTGGAGGTACTATCCTTGGTTAACCGTCCTATATCCACCTGGTACGCATTTATGAGGGCAGCCGCTGCTCTGTTCGATATTCCGTACCGATCAGCTACCAAAGCAGACTCTGCCAAAACATCTGTATTCACTTCAGTAGTGGGCAGATCGGCTTCAAATTCGTCTTCAGATTCTCTCTGGTTACGATCAGCGCAATCGTCATCTTCGGAAAGTTGTTGAGGATCTGAACAGAGCTCTGCACTTTCTTTGTCTTCTATGTCGTCTGCTTTGCTCTTCTTTGGTTCTGATTCCTGTTTTTTTAGTGTGTCCCATCGGCATTTCCGTTTCTGTCTTCGCGTACTCTCTTTTCTATCCACCGATCCAATTTGCAGTTTCCTCGGGCCCCGCTGATCGTACAGGTACGGTCTTTCCAATGCCGGTACTTTATGCTCTTTTGCACAGGCGCAGTCCATCGTGAAATCATCTCTTATAGTGCACTTGCAGATTGCTATGTCAAGAACTTTGTCGAACCATTGATGGAGCGAATCCAGGGCAGTAACCCTGAGTGTGTTCTTGGAGCTGCTGCGCCATTTTGAATAGCGCAGTTCTATCATTGTTTCTATCCTTCGATCTGAAACCACTGGAATATCCTCCATTGTCCAAATGTCCCGGAGCGTCTCGGCAGCCGATTTAAATGCGGTGCGAACCGGAAAGTTGCCGTCATTGTGCTCATTACCCAGGTCTGTGCGTAATGTACGTACATAGTTGACCACGTACTTCCTTGTGGGCAGCACATTGCGTCTCAGATCACTTGGGTGGCCGATAAGAAAATGCTCTGTTTTTTGTCTGCCCCGTCTGCCCGATTTGAATGGTGGCATATTACCTCTTTTCACTGCGATATATCGGTCTAAAATACCTTCTCCAGACCAGATAACTTAAATGCAATATGATTTGTTTACAATCGGGCTTCGCTGAACAATAATAAATATCAAGAACATTAAAACTACTTAGGTACAGTACCAATCAGATTTTGGAAGGTAATATGGTGGCAAGCGTTATCTGAGTTATTGCTTAATAACTCAGATAACTAGGATTAAAAAAAATATATATTATGCACTGCCTGCATCGGAACAGAATTCTGGTCGACAGAGTAGTTTGTAATGGCAAGCAGCGGCGCGACCGCACCTCCGCTAGGCCGTCAATAGCAGGCGATTTTCGCCTCTACGGCAGTCACGCCGGGCGCCGCGACGCAGCATCGTCGGTGCGGCCGGTGGGGCGAGAATCGCATGTGACGCGTGGCTGGCGGGCTGGAGCCGACATGCTCTTCACAAATCGGCTGTGCGCCTAAGGTAAAACCGATTTAATTCGTTTTTTTGTACTTTTCTCATAACTTTAGGCCCTTGCGCATGTTTTTATCGCTATCCAAATGTAATCCAAAGGAAAAAACCCCAATGTGACACACCCTAGTGCACGTGCTTTATTCTTTTTTTTTTTTTCCCCGGATAAAGGGAAGGGGTAGTCCTGGGTTCAAAACAACCACGCCGCCCCCCCCCCACAGAAAAAAAACAATCCATACAAATGTCCCGGACCAAATTTTATGGTGGGAGGGAAAGGGAGGGAAGGAAACAAACAAAAAAAAAAGGAAGGGGCCCCCCCCCCCCCCGGCCCGCCCCCCCCCCCCCCCCCCCCCCCCGGGCCCCGCCCCCCCCCCCGCCGGCCCGACCCCAAAAAAAAACAAACAAACAAAAAAAAATAAATATATTCCCCCCCCCCCCCCCCCCCCCCCCCCCCCCCCCGCCCCCCCCCCCCCCCTAGGTAGGGGTACAAGGCTCCCTTGCCATTTTAAGTGGATCATTGCCTCTATTTCCTCTGCCTTGAAATCATACCAAATGTATTATAGATGACATGTTCAGCTGACGTACTTCAATAACGAATAGAGAAAATGGAAAAAGTAAGTGTTGGGAATAAAATATGAGGAAATTCGACATAATCAACGTTTGTCTTGAAAGAAAACTGGGGAACCAGAACCATAAATTGTCTTCCCAAACATTGTGGCGACACCCCGCCCCAGCTAATCGGCTAACGTTGCACGCATCCCTACAGATGTGTGTCGGAGTAAGTACATGTGAAGCCGATCCTATCCAGTTCGAACCTGGAGCACAAACATGCTTGCAGAGATAAAATATCTGATAAAAACGCTTTAATTCCCACTCAGCTACTTCTTGTATGTCAGCTGCTGGTTGAGAAAATCATGTACACGGCCCTGTGCCTAACGCAGCCAACGCAATGTCTACAATGGGTCATTTCGCAACTTCCTCAAATCAAAATAACGGTCTGGCTATCTTCGAGGTCCCTCTGGTAGTTCCTGTATGCCTGTCTGGCAGTCCCCGATCTTCTGATCGTGTAAGACAGATCCATCTCACTAAATACAGATATCCTCGAGAAGTTCAAGAATCCGTAAGTCCGTGAAGAATCCGTGAAAGAACTGGATTTCAGAATCCGGAATCCAGGAGAAATCCCAACAATAGCTCCAAAGAAGTCAACAATTAAGGAAAACTGGCACTGAACATCACGCTGAACGAAACCTAGGCACACTTTACATTTTTAACGATCGCTTACACTCGATCGCAATCCGAATAGTTAAAATGGACGTTTCTTAATTCTTCTCTCAAACGAGAACGAGCCAGGGGCGGTCCGAGGCACCCAAATGAAGTGAGGCAGAAAAAAATCGCGACTGTACCCCCCTCCCTTCCTCAGGAACAAAATGTCCTCGAATTTTACCCACTTTATTTCTTTGGTTCCGAAAATTTACACCTGTTTCTCACAAGGGGTGCCTCTGGCTGAAAATTTTAAAGTAAGGATGCACTTGAGCCTTCCCGGAGGGGAGCCTTTTCCCGGCCGGAAGGGCACCACCTTCCATGAGGGGTACATGCCTCCAGATCCCTCTGTATTCGCCCCCGCCTAGGCTTCCCAAAACAGCGCTGGCATCCCTGGTCCTTTATTGATGACGTGTAATTTTTCCTTATATGATAGATAAGAAAAGGATTTGTGGATATGTTCTGATGACGGTGAATTTTGGTGTTATAATAACAAATGTATATATATATATATATATATATATATATATATAGATAGATATAGAAAAATGTGCTTCAAGGATTCATCAGTGAGATTTCATGTATCTTGATGACGGTCGATATTTGTGAGGATGTTATAGATAACAAATATATATATATATATATATATATATATGTTGAGACAAAATATTGATTCCATAGATCCAGGAATAATGTTGGCTAGATAAAAAGTTTCTGATCGTAATTGTTGGAAACTACAATTCATATAGTCACGTTAAGCTGTGCATGTAATTTGGTAAACTGAGGCAAACATTAAGCCAGGTATTTTACGTCAAATGGGTCTTTACATGACTACCTCTTCACACACAAAAACATATATTGTATGGACTGTAAACAATTTGTCCTATTATAGGCATGACCACTTTTGTCCATTTTACACAAGCATGGCACACCAAAAAGAGTATTTAAGGAAAATCCAATCAGTTTTTCTTGCCGAAACAAAAACTTCTGTTTTGTATTGATATAGAAAGGCAAATTCTAAACAAGAACGTATGGACTGGGTTTGTTGAAGCGTACCCAGCAACTTCTTTAGGTGCCATTTCTTTTGGAAATCACATATAAGCAAGATTTTATTTCATTGAAATTCTGTCATCTGGCACTGATGCTGCAGATGATACATAATCCTCCAGTGATGTAGTGATATTAGGTGATCCTACATCAGTAGAATTAGGTGATCCAATATCAGTAGGATCAGGTGATCTAACATCAGTAGACTAGGTTAGGTTAGGTCAGGTTAGGTTAGGTTTGTATTGTAATATTACATTATTCTTTAATATATACTGCCTCACACAAACACACTTTTTCAGTATGCCTCCCATATTTTGCTAAAGTGAGGGGGTACAGCTTGCATCTGCATTGTCAGAAAGGTGTTTTTTCTGTGGTTGTTTGGAATGCTATTTGATTGATTTGATGTTCTTGGTAAATTTGTGCGTTAGGGTGTTTTATGAATTCTTGGAATTTTTCATTCCAATGCAATGTTTATGAAAGTGACTAAGATGATGGGACCACTCATTTTCTAGTGCAAATGAATTTTCTTTTCAGGTTGTGAGCAAAATAACAACAAAGAGGGGCTTTAAGTTTGGTAACATAGCATAAAAAGAAAGGTTTAAAAAATGAAATAAAAATGCAACATAATGTAACCTAACCTAGACTAACCTCCCTTGGGAGAAAAAAACAAAACATAAAATCAGAAACAATAAATAACAATTTATGTTCTGAAAACTTTTGAAACTAAACAAACGACCCATCCTTAACCTAACCTAACATTAGCTGTTTTTAAGAAAAAAATTATTTCCTTTTTATTTGAAAATTTTACAAACATTTTCCAACTTATAAACCTAAACTAATCTAACCTAACCAAACCTAATCCATTTGTTTCCTTTATGGATGCAAATGTGTGTAAAACCTTGTCTTGTTACCACCTTGAAACACAATAATACCTTCTTTTCTTGGTGAAATGACTGTTTATTGAGATATAAGTACAACTTGAAGTGCTTATGTCAAAAACGTTTTCATTTCCCGAATATATGAATTTAACATTTGTTGCATCCGACACAACAAATGTATTTTCTGTATGAAACACAGTGGGGCCGGCAACCAGCTGACCCACAGAACAAGGCCGAACGGTCGCCGACACCTTCCCGGCTCGCTGCCGCGTCCCCCACTCCTTGCGGACGCTACGGCAGCGCTACAGTGGCCGCCGGTGGAACTACCATCAGAATGCCTTAAAGGGCTGCATACTCCGGCCGAGTAGCCTACATAACAACATTCTTTCAAATTACATCAAGACACTGGAAAAAACCCATTTTTAACTAAAAATGCCTCAGGGGCTTCTATATATTTCCTCAAATTGCATGCATTGTGCAGATCCAAAGTTTGTTTTGAGGCGTTTAGTATGACCAAGTAAAAACTAATTCTTACAAATTTTCAAATGTCTTGGATCTGGAAAGCTTACTAGGTCCCTAACTACCTAAACATGAGCTAAGAGCAACATTGATTCATAAAATGTTACTGGGTTTTGCATAATTTGTGATTGAAGAACAAGTTTACTCCAAATCAGGATGTTTTTTTTTGTTGGCTGGACTGACATGTCCGTCCTGGAAACACTAGTGAATGCATCGAATTTACAGAGCTGACAAAGCGTCACAGCAAAGCCCAGTAAGAGCCCACTGGTCACGAACAGACTTCCTCGTTGAGCTTTCGGTTCTAGTATTTGCCACTTCTCGTACCTACCTAAGTGGGCGGATAGGTAACTTGCTTATGGTCCACAATTCCGCACATTCCCTTGTTTTCACGAATCAATGGGAACATTTGTGTGCAAAACATGGCCCCATGTACCTCGAAAGTGTTCCTCACACAGCGATCTCCATTAAGAGTACAATGACTCAACTCCAAAAAGGCCGCATACCCTGCGCTTGTTATGAAACGAAAGCGCAACATATGCGATATCGGCCAGAGGCTTGCCTTTGCCAACCGGTGATAGAGCTGTTTTGAAGCTAGGATGTAAATGTGAACTTCAATTTTTACTATAATTGCGAGTCACCAATGTATATTTGTTTCCAGTTTTTAAACTTTGATATTTTCCAGTGGATGAAAGCATCATTTGTACGAAAATAACATACAAAATACTTCCCAGCTCTACTCAGGTGACACACTGCCTTAGTGCCTTACAGGGGCCGACCGCCCCTGGAGGGAACGAGTTTCGGGAATCGCCAAACTAAGATGGTATCTTCGGGGCCGACGCAGGCTTAAATAAAGCGCACTCGTTCTGGCCAAGAGGGAAACATATTGATAAAACGGAAGCCTGGCCACCGTGCCCACCTCCCCTCCCCCTCCCCCTCCCTCGAGGAGCCGAATTATCGGCAATCGACACGCCGAATACACATGACGGCAACAGGTGACTCTGATCACAACGGAAGCTTATCATGGGTAAGCTAAAAGAAGACAGAAGGTAAAGACAGACGCACTATAAACTGAGATCAAAAGCGGTACGTCACCGGCTGGGATCCCGCAGCATGCATGGGTGTAGCCACGGTTTCGAAATTGGGGGGAGGGGACAAACCAGGAACGCTGTAAGTTTAGACAAGATAGAGGGGTAGCTCCCCACACAAAACACAAAAAAAAATTGTGATTTCAGCCACTTCTTTTTCAATGGCTGGTTTTTAGATTAGAAAGTTTTCAACAAAAAAATCATTTTTTGTCTTCAAGAGGAGCTTAGGTTAGGCTTAGGTTAGGTTAGATTAGGTTTCTTTTTTAATTTTGAGAATTTTGAGAAAATAAATTGCTTGACATTTTTATAATTGTATTTTTTTGATTTTTTTCCAAAGGTATGTTAGGTTAGGTTAGGTTAGGTTATGTTGCATTTTTATTTTATCTTTTAACATTTCTTTTTGTGGAATGTTACCTAACTCAAACCACCTAACTTCTTGGCATTATTTTGCTCACAACCTGAAAAGTAAGCATTTCCACAGAAAATAAGTGGTCCCATCATCTTAGTCACCTTCATAAATATGGTATTCCAAAGACAAATAGAAAAAAAACACTTTATACTGCAAATTTACCACAAAATGTTCCGTCAAAATTAGCAAGTTCCACTCCTTATCACTGCCTATGGACACTGCCTATGAAGCTTTATGTCGTATGTGCTGGGGCCGATTTCACAATCACCATAGAGCCATGCTGTAAGCATGTTAAACGTTGCCCTCTTGTAGCATGAAAAACATACAATATTGGACGATGGTTTTATTGTAGTACATATGGACATACAATAACCTTGCCCATGCTTTCCTGTTTTACGGGGACACGTTTCGATGCAATGACAACCAGGGCGGATAAACGGTGTGGCACTGAGGGCATGTCCCCCCCCCCCCACGTGGAAGGTGGCAACCGTCAGGCCGGGAGAAGGCGCCCCTCTGAAAAGGTTCCAGTGTACCGCTCGAAATTTCCAGCCAGAGGTGCCCCTACGACTGCAAACGAATTAAATTTCATTTACGAGTGAAAATAAAATTGGATGGAAAAATTCGCCCCTTCGGGACGGGCCGAGTACGTCCCACCCCCTCGAATTTTGCAGCCAGAGGTGCCCCTCCAGGTGCTTTCGCAGTGGCGCCGCTCCAAAGAAATGGCGCCCCTCCAGACAAATGCCCCCCATGACAATTCCTGGATCCATCCCTGATTACAACATTGCTCTCTCGTAGTTATGAACTCCGGCTGGTTATAAAGTTGTGCGTATTGACGTGTGGCTTCTCTTCCAAATTTGACAACTTCCGTTGAACCATTAAGAGGAAAGCGGACAATTTGAAAAATATCTATATTTTACATATTCAGAACAGCAATGTGGCAGTGTAAATTAAAAACCAGCAATGAGAGCGCCGTCCGAGCAGGTTATGACGGGATTTCTTGGGGAGCTCCTAGTCATATAGGATATACCATATACCTATCACAACGGCTGCAAAGAAAAACAGATTTAATCCTCCTAGTCCTATTACACTCAATAATTGTACACACGCTGGACCTTCGACACCTGTGAAATTATTTCGATATCTCAACATTCTGATACCGTGCGGCAAGCCGCGTCGAATGGAATGACACCCACATAATGCAAATTGAAGCCATAGCGACGAAACGCGAGGATTTTGATATATTGAAACTAACCTTTGACCTTGAGGCTTGACCTGACATGTCCCGGGTTAAAATGTTGCTGGAGTGTTGCTCACGGGCCAGCTCTTGATGCCAAACATGGGTAGCTTTGAGACAAAACGAAGAAACGCGAGGCGACCGAAGAAATGAGCTCGACCATTGACATTGAAAATCAATGTGATTTCTGAACAGTTTGCTAGAGTACCTCACGGCACGTCGAATGACTCCCACTTGATGAAAATTGAAGATATAGCGACGAGGCGCGAGGACTTCGAGCAATTTACGCTGTCCTTCGATCTCGTGGTTTGAAATTGACATGTTTCGGTTTGAAATGTTACTCGAGGTGCACCACGGGCTATTGCTTTATACCAGATGTGGGTAGGTTAGGGCGACGAAAAAAAATACGAGGCGACCAAAGAAATCGGTTTGACCTTTGACCTTTGAAATTAGTTCGATTTGGTATCATTATAATACGGCACAAGCCGCGTCAAATGACAACCACTTGATGCAAATTGAACCCATAGCGACGAATCGCGATGACTTCGAAAAATTCAAACTATCCTTTGACCTTGAGGTTTGACCTTGATATATCCCGGTTTCAAAATGTTAATCGATGGTTCACCACGAGCTATCGCTTGATAGTGGATCTGGGTAGGCTTGGGCGAGGCGATGTGTGATGTGTGGCGAAATGTGAGGCGACCGAAGAAATCAGCTTGACTTTTGACCCGTCGAGATGATTTCGAATTATAAACTTTCTGATACAGCACAACAAGCGACGTCGAATGACATCCATTTTCTGCAAATTGAAGCCATAGCGACGAAACGCGAGGTCATCGAAGAACTCAATAAAATATGTGACCTTGACATGTCCCGGTTTGAAATGTTACTCGAGTGTTCCCAACTGGTTATTACTTGATACAATATTTGGATGAGTTTGGGCGAAAACGAAACAAAATTGAGCGGACCGGGTGTTCAGCTTGGCCTTTGCCCTTGAAAAAAAATCGACTGCTTAGCTTTCTGATATCGCTTAACAAGTCACGTCGAATGACGCCCATTTGGTGGAAGTTGAAGTGGTAGCAACCGAACCTCGCGTTCGGTCGATATTGCTTCAATGTCGCGATCTAATAAATCAAGCTAACCTTTGACCTAGAAGTTTGCCCTTGACATGTACCGGTTTGAAACCTGATACGATGGCTCACCACAGGCTATTGCTTGATATCAGAGTTGGGCAGGTTTGGGTGAAAGCAAAAAATGGGGAGGCAACCGAAGAAACCAGTTTGCGTTGGACCTTGACCGTTAAGGTGATAATGTGAGACCTATGTAGTTGCTTCCAGCGTGTTCAGTGCAAGCAGAAGAATGTGTGGTAATTGATTCGAACGATCATAAACCCGTCGCTGAATGCCGATGTCAATACAAATACGCGGATTCACATGAGTGCTGTGCTTGGCACCTGTCCAGGCATGCAGATGATGTGGGACATGCCTGGCCAGGAGTGGTGCATTCCTCCAGTTGAGGAGCGGGACAGTTAATCCTCCAGTTGAAGAGAGGGACAGCTCATCCTCCAGTTGAGGATCGAGACAGTTCATCCTTCAGTTGAGGAGAGGGGCAGCTCAGCCTCCAGTTGAGGAGCGAGACAGTTCATCCTCCAGTTGAGGAGCGGGTCAGCTCAGCCTCCAGTTGAGGAGAGGTACAGCCCAGCCTCCAGTTGAGGAGCGGGACAGTTCAGCCTCCAGTTGAGGAGAGGGACAGCCCAGCCTCCAGTTGATGAGCGGGTCAGTTCATCCTCCAGTTGGGGAGAGGGGGCAGCTCAGCCTCCAGTTTAGGAGCGAGACAGTTCATCCTCCAGTTGATGAGCGGGTCAGTTCATCCTCCAGTTGGGGAGAGGTACAGCTCAACCTCCAGTTCAGGAGTGGTACATTCTTCCAGTTGAAGAGCGGGACTGTTTAGCGTCCAGATAAAAAGATATAAATTAACATCAAAATTTGAAGTTCCGTACAGGAACATACGTGAAATTAGGTAGGTTTTGGTAACTGGTGTTGGTCTTTAGCTGAGTTATGTTTATAGTATGGCTTCAGCTGCTCATTGCATACTCAAGCACACTTTCGTTTAATAAAAATTCGGCCCATTCGATACTACTATTGACTGGGTGCTCCACTGGCGCTCCACCAACTGCGTGGTGCGGCCGGGCTGTCTGAGGGTCGCCCTGCCGTCCGCCGGACACATACCCGCCCGCCAGGGGCCGCCGGGCTGTCTGAGGGTCGCCCTGCCGTCCGCCAGGGGCCGCCGGGCTGTCGGTCTGCCGTCCGCCGGACACATACCCGTCCGCCAGGGGCCGCCGGGCTGTCTGAGGGTCGCCCTGCCGTCCCGCCGGACACATACCCGCCCGCCAGGGGCCGCCGGGCTGTCTGAGGGTCGCCCTGCCGTCCGCCGGACACATACCCGCCCGCCAGGGGCCGCCGGGCTGTCTGAGGGTCGCCCTGCCGTCCGCCGGACACATACCCGCCCGCCAGGGGCCGCCGGGCTGTCTGAGGGTCGCCCTGCCGTCCGCCGGACACATACCGTCCCGCCAGGGGCCGCCGGGCTGTCTGAGGGTCGCCCTGTCGTCCGCCGGACACATTCCTCCCGCCAGGGGCCGCCGGGCTGTCTGAGGGTCGCCCTGCCGTCCGCCGGACACATACCCGTCCGCCAGGGGCCGCCGGGCTGTCTGAGGGTCGCCCTGCCGTCCGCCGGACACATACCCGTCCGCCAGGGGCCGCCGGGCTGTCTGAGGGTCGCCCTGCCGTCCGCCGGACACATACCCGTCCGCCAGGGGCCGCCGGGCTGTCTGAGGGTCGCCCTGCCGTCCGCCGGACACATACCCGTCCGCCAGGGCCGCCGGGCTGTCTGAGGGTCGCCCTGCCGTCCGCCAGGGGCCGCCGGGCTGTCTGAGGTCGCCCTGCCGTCCGCCGGACACATCCCTCCGCCAGGGGCCGCCGGGCTGTCTGAGGGTCGCCCTGCCGTCCGCCGGACACATACCCGCCCGCCAGGGGCCGCCGGGCTGTCTGAGGGTCGCCCTGCCGTCCGCCGGACACATACGTCCCGCCAGGGGCCGCCGGGCTGTCTGAGGGCCTGGTCGCCCTGCCGTCCGCCGGGGCGGGGTCCCCTGCCGCCCGCCAGGGGCCGCCGGGCTGTCTGAGGGTCGCCCTGCCGTCCGCCGGACACATACCCGCCGCCAGGGGCCGCCGGGCTGTCTGAGGGTCGCCCTGCCGTCCGCCGGACACATACCCCGCCAGGGGCCGCCGGGCTGTTGAGGGTGCCCTGCCGCAGGGGCCGCCGGGCTGTCTGAGGGTCGCCCTGCCGTCCGCCGGACACATTCCCTCCGCCAGGGGCCGCCGGGCTGTCTGAGGGTCGCCCTGCCGTCCGCCAGGGCCGCCGGGCTGTCTGGGTCGCCCTGCCGTCCGCCGGACATACCCCCGCCAGGGGCCGCCGGGCTGTCTGAGGGTCGCCCTGCCGTCCGCCGGACACATACCCCGCCAGGGGCCGCCGGGCTGTCTGAGGGTCGCCCTGCCGTCCGCCGGACACATACCCGTCCGCCAGGGGCCGCCGGGCTGTCGAGGTCGCCCTGCCGTCCGCCAGGGCACATACCCGCCCGCCAGGGGCCGCCGGGCTGTCTGAGGGTCGCCCTGCCGTCCGCCGGACACATTCCCCCGCCAGGGCCGCCGGGCTGTCTGAGGGTCGCCCTGCCGTCCGCCGGACACATACCCTCCGCCAGGGGCCGCCGGGCTGTCTGAGGGTCGCCCTGCCGTCCGCCGGACACATCCCTCCCGCCAGGGCCGCCGGGCTGTCTGAGGGTCGCCCTGCCGTCCGCCGGACACATCCCCGCCAGGGGCCGCCGGGCTGTCTGAGGGTCGCCCTGCCGTCCGCCGGACACATTCCCCCGCCAGGGGCCGCCGGGCTGTCTGAGGGTCGCCCTGCCGTCCGCCGGACACATTCCCTCCGCCAGGGGCCGCCGGGCTGTCTGAGGGTCGCCCTGCCGTCCGCCGGACACATTCCCTCCCGCCAGGGGCCGCCGGGCTGTCTGAGGGTCGCCCTGTCGTCCGCCGGACACATTCCCTCCGCCAGGGGCCGCCGGGCTGTCTGAGGGTCGCCCTGTCGTCCGCCGGACACATTCCCCCCGCCAGGGGCCGCCGGGCTGTCTGAGGGTCGCCCTGTCGTCCGCCGGACACATTCCCCCCGCCAGGGGCCGCCGGGCTGTCTGAGGGTCGCCCTGTCGTCCGCCGGACACATTCCTCCCGCCAGGGGCCGCCGGGCTGTCTGAGGGTCGCCCTGCCGTCCGCCGGACACATTCCCTCCCGCCAGGGGCCGCCGGGCTGTCTGAGGGTCGCCCTGCCGTCCGCCGGACACATTCCCCCCGCCAGGGGGCCGCCGGGCTGTCTGAGGGTCGCCCTGCCGTCCGCCGGACACATTCCCTCCCGCCAGGGGCCGCCGGGCTGTCTGAGGGTCGCCCTGCCGTCCGCCGGACACATTCCCTCCCGCCAGGGGCCGCCGGGCTGTCTGAGGGTCGCCCTGCCGTCCGCCGGACACATACCCGCCCGCCAGGGGCCGCCGGGCTGTCTGAGGGTCGCCCTGCCGTCCGCCGGACACATACCCGTCCGCCAGGGGCCGCCGGGCTGTCTGAGGGTCGCCCTGCCGTCCGCCGGACACATACCCGTCCGCCAGGGGCCGCCGGGCTGTCTGAGGGTCGCCCTGCCGTCCGCCGGACACATACCCGCCCGCCAGGGGCCGCCGGGCTGTCTGAGGGTCGCCCTGCCGTCCGCCGGACACATACCCGCCCGCCAGGGGCCGCCGGGCTGTCTGAGGGTCGCCCTGCCGTCCGCCGGACACATTCCCTCCCGCCAGGGGCCGCCGGGCTGTCTGAGGGTCGCCCTGCCGTCCGCCGGACACATTCCCTCCCGCCAGGGGCCGCCGGGCTGTCTGAGGGTCGCCCTGCCGTCCGCCGGACACATACCCGTCGGCCAGGGGCCGCCGGGCTGTCTGAGGGTCGCCCTGCCGTCCGCCGGACACATTCCCTCCCGCCAGGGGACGCCTAATCACGCCGCCACGTGCGGACGCACTGGTGCCAGCCGACATTTTACACCGATCCACACCTCCCGGCCGGCCTTCGACACGCCAAACCGTCTCGCCAATCAAATACTGATGGTCGCGGACGGCAGCCGTGAAGTCGCCGCGTTCTCCTTTCCCGTTTTCGGGGACAGGGCAGCGCGCTCGGCGGGGCGTGGTCGACAATGGGCCCGGCAGCCGTGAAGTCCCCTTTTTCCTGTGCCCGCTGTCGGTGGACAGAGGCAGTCGCGCTCGGCGGGGCAGTGGTCGACAATGGGCCACGGACGGCAGCCGTGAAGTCGCCGCGTCCTTCCTGTGCCCGCTGTCGGTGGACAGAGGCAGACGCGCTCGGCGGGGCAGTGGTCGACAGTGGGCCACGGACGGCGGCCGTGAAGTCGCCGCGTCCTTCCTGTGCCCGCTGTCGCTGGACAGAGGCAGACGCGCTCGGCGGGGCAGTGGTCGACAATGGGCCACGGACGGCGGCCGGGAAGTCGCCGCGTCCTCCCTGTGCCCGCTGTCGGTGGACAGAGGCAGACGCGCTCGGCGGGGCAGTGGTCGACAATGGGCCACGGACGGCGGCCGTGAAGTCGCCGCGTCCTTCCTGTGCCCGCTGTCGCTGGACAGAGGCAGACGCGCTCGGAGGGGCAGTGGTCGACAATGGGTCACGGGCGGCAGCCGTGAAGTCGCCGCGTCCTTCCTGTGCCCGCTGTCGCTGGACAGAGGCAGTCGCGCTCGGCGGGGCAGTGGTCGACAATGGGTCACGGACGGCAGCCGTGAAGTCGCCGCGTCCTTCCTGTGCCCGCTGTCGCTGGACAGAGGCAGACGCGCTCGGCGGGGCAGTGGTCGACAATGGGTCACGGACGGCAGCCGTGAAGTCGCCGCGTCCTTCCTGTGCCCGCTGTCGCTGGACAGAGGCAGACGCGCTCGGCGGGGCAGTGGTCGACAATGGGCCACGCTCGGCGGGGCAGTGGTCGACAATGATGTGTCGGAAATTGGCGCGGCGACCGCGGGAGACGGCGAACCTCTGCCGTGTGTGGCGCGCCAGCACTCATTGCGCCGCGGGCAATGCCAGACATTTCATGGCGCGAGCGTCCCGCACTGACACTGAGCCACGGTACGACAGATATTCCCCGGCATGGGACTGGCGTCACATGCCGTCATTGGCACTTACGACGGCAGAGGCTCACTGAAGTGGGATTGACGTCACATTGGGTTTGGCACATATGACGGCAGATGCTCCCTGATTGGGAGATTGGCGTCACATTCGATTTTGGCATGGCACATTCGATTGGGTTTCGCCACTTTTAAGAAATTGGGGGGGGGGACATGTCCCCAGCCTCCCCCCACCCCCCAGTGGTTACACTCACGCCCACAACCCAAGCAAGCAGCCTATTCCATTGACCAACAACCCTTTGACTGAATACCTGTTGTCGCTTAACTGTCCTACAACTCGACTTGTCTAACCTGAATTGATGGCCCCTATGTGATACTCTAAATAGAAGGGCATCATTCAGAATTACCTGATCTTGCCCTTTAGCGACTGTATGCCTTTCAAGCTACCCATGTTTGGTATCAAGAGATAGCCCGTGGGCAACCCTCGAGTAACATTTCAAGCCGGGGCATGTCAGGTTAAGCCTCAAGGTCAAAGGTTAGTTTTATTTTTCAAAGTCCTCGCGCTTCGTCGCTATGGCTTAAATTTGCATTATGTCATTGATGTCAATGACAATGTCATTCGATGTGGCTTGCCGTACGGTATCCGAATGTTGAGATAGCGAAATAATTTCGAAGGTGTCGAAGGTCCGGTGTGTGTAATGATGCAATAAGAATAGGAGGATCAAATATCTTTGTTTGCAGCCGTTGTGATAGCAGGCACTCATATCCTATATGACTAGGAGCTCCCCCAAGAAATCCGTCATAGCCTGCTGGGATGGCGCTCTTATCGCTGGTTTTTAATTTACACTGCCACATTGCTGTTCCGGACATATAAAATATATATTTTTTCTTCTTCAAATTGTGCACCTTCCTCTTTATGGTTCAACGGAAGTTGTCAAATTTGCAAGATAAACCACACGTGAATGCGCGATTATATAACAAGCCAGAGTTCATAACCGCGAGAGCACAATGTTGTAACCAGGGGTGGATCCATGAATTGCTATGGGGGGACTTGTCTGGAGGGGCGCCATTTCTTTGGAGCGGCGCCGCTGCGAAAGCACCTCAAGGGACGCCTCTGTCTGAGAAATTCGAGCGGGTACACTGGAACCTTTTCAGAGGGGCGCCTTTTCCCAGCCGGAGGGACGCCACCTTCCATGTGGGGAGCACATGCCCTCAGTGCCACACCCTTTATCCGCCCTGGTTGTCATTGCATCGAAATGTGTCCCCGTAAAACAGGAAAGCATGCGAAAGGGAAAGGTATGTAAGTACATATTTACTACAATACAACCATCGTTCAATATTTTCTGTTTTTCCTGCAATAAGACGGCAACGTTTAATGTACTTACAGCATTGCTCTATGGCGATTGTGAAATCGGGCCCATCACATACGACATAAAGCAAGATGTTCATAGGCAGTGATAAGGAGTGAAACTTGTTAATTTTGGCGAAACTTTTTGTCCCCAAAATATTATTTTTAACAATGGTAAATCTGAAAACCAAAAATTGAAAATGAAATGGCTGAAATCCAAGGATTTTTGGGAGGGGAGGGGGGGGGTGCTACAGTACCCCTCTATCCTGTCCAAACTTACCGCGTCCTTGGTTTGTCCCCCCTCCCCCCATTTCGAAACCGTGGGTACACCCATGGTTGTGGGAGTCCCTCATTGAAGCTATATAAAAATAGGGTGGACAATTTTTTAAAGCTGGAATATCTTTTTTGTCAGTTCTAACTAGTGGTGGATGGGGTGAGGTAGAGGCACAGGCCCCTTAAGCAGGCATGGATGGAGTTTGACAATTATTGGCGGGCCACTCGATCCACGTGTGTGTTGCGCGGTATCGGGTGAATAGGGCTGGATAGGCAAAGTAGATAGGCATGGATGGGTATGTGGGATGTTGGTGGATGGTTTCTTTTGAAATTTGGAAGTGGTTTTGGTTGGGGTGATAAGTGTCTTTTTGTCCAGGCTCATGGCATCTTCCCTTTACAGACTTAACCCGGATGGGCACTTGTGGCCCTTATTAAGTATGAACACTTTATGACTAATTACTCTATAACTGCTGGTCCCAGGCAGCGACGAGGCAGGACGCTGAGTTCGTAAACCGTGAGCGGTAGGACCTGAGTTGGAGTCGCAAATGTTGTTCCTGATGGGCCCGTCAAGTTGCCTAGCAACCGATCAAGGAAGGTCCCCACTATCTGGAACGCATCCATGCACGTGCATGGCCATGAAATTGGGATGGGTGCACTCGAGCGTCCTGGAGGGACACCTGGTCCAGTCAGAGGTGCGCCACATCTCCATCGGGGGGGATCACGCCCCCCCCCCGTACCCTGGATCCGCCAATGGTAGCAGCGCATGCTTCCGTGAGCACGTGCACCTCGCGCACAACCGCCCAAGGGTAAGGAGCGACCAGTTCGGCCAGTCCCTCCATTGCGTTTTTTTTTCTCATCGTCAGCATGGCTGTGTCCTCCCAATTAAGCTGCGCAGTTATGACGAGTTCCTGTAGCTAACATGCTCGAAGCTCGCTAGAGCAGGGTTGGAGAAAACGGTCCACATTGGGGCCTTACCAGTCATTGCGGGCCTCCTCAAGCCCGGAGCATCCCTGCATTTTTGTCTCCGTGGTTCTCCGGGACCTCCTGTAAAGCCTCCTGACCTGAAGCATCCAGAGATGACGGGCTTCCTGTCAGGTTGCGAACATTTTTCGTAAACTCTGAGCCTCCTGTCACGACTAATGGGCAACCTGGTTTGGGACCTCCTGGCAACATGGTGAGACCTCCTGGTGGGTATTCGGGCCTCTTCATTAGATCCATGAGTCATCTGTCAGGACTAGTGAGCCACCTGGTTGGAAACCTTCGGGCACGCCGGGGCCTCTTGCCGACCGCTTGGGTCTTCTCGTCAGCCCCAGGGACCATGGTCATCTGAACTGGGGGCGCCAGCCGGAGGCTAGGGCCACTTAGTGAGACCTGGGTCTCCTGTCAATGCAATACAATACAATACAATTGCACCGAGGTAATTTTATTTTGCATTGTCAAAAGGATTTCACGGCGAATGTTCACCTTACCCGTGGATTGTGATCGACTGGTGGGTATTCCAAAAATGCCACAAAAAAAATCCATTTCAGTTATGGATATTCTGAAACAACGATGGAATGTTTGAATAACAAGCTTCCGTAACAGACATAGTTGATGGAATGAGTGCAGTTTGGAAAACGGCCAGATACATCTGCGACAGGATTGTGCTTCATAATGCATGTGCCGAAATCAATCTTCGACTATGTTGCAACCAAGTAATGATTGGCAACCATGGTGAATGATAGTGTCACTTGCAATCGTTAAAAAAAACTGCCATTTACCGTCTCAAGTCTCGAACCGGTTGACTCAGAGCAAGAGCAAGATAAACGAGTACTGCCCTTAGCTTGTAAAAGGAAGATATCACGCAAATGCATTGATTTTACTTGATCTTTGAGAAGCTTCCCAGTTTAAAAGTTCCTCCAAAATCTTAACAAAATTCCTTTCCAAACTTTGAATAATGCATATTTAAACTTTCCAAAATTTGAATATGCATAGTAATAACAATGCGACGACAGTTTCCCTCATGCGTTCTAAATTTTATTTTGGGGCGAAATCGTCCCGAGGTTTTTATTCACCCTCCCACAAATTTTCCGGCCAGATCCCGCCCAACCAATGACGCCTAGCCTACGGTCAGCATCGTCCCCGGCCTGTCCTTGCTATCAGCACCCTCACCATGCGTGCTCTATTTTCGGCGTAACCTCTGCATCCACTCCTTGTCAAGTACTGCCTCCATACCCGAACGGGTCCACGATGTTCCCTGGCACCGTTCCAGGTCCACACTCTCGCCTAGTATCGCTCCAGGTCTACCTTGTTACAAAGTACCGTTCGCAGGACGACCATATTCCCAGTATTGCCACGAATCGGTGCTGCTACCAGATTCGCCCCGTGTCCAATAACGTCTACAGATACCCTCTCCTAGCCATCGTCCCGGGCCCAACTTTTCCCAGCTTCACTTATCCCAAGAACCGTTCCTAGATCCACTCTATTCCCTACCCTGGTCCATAGGTCCGCTCTGTCCCCACCCAGGTCTGCACTGTCCTCTAGGTCTGCCCTGGCCACCAGGTCACCGCTGTCCCTCGCACTGGTCGCCCAGATCCGCCCAGATCCGCCCAGATCCGCCCAGATCCGCCCAGGACCACGCTGGTCCCCGGATTCCCATCGTCTCACGTCCTGTTTCACAGGTCCCTCATGCCTCTCAGATCGGCCGCGGTCCTCAGGTCCGCCCTACCTGAAGGTCGGTTCTGTCTCTCAGGTCCGGCCTGCCTCCCGGGTTTCCACTGTCCCCAGGTCCCTACCGACCCGGACTGGTGGGAGACCGCCCGCAGACGTCGCGGCTGTGTGTTAATTTACGCTGTCAATAATGTTTTATTTCTGATTTACTTGGCACGCAGCGAGGCTGTGGTCGCGACTTCTGACATTGGAAGGCGACAGAGCGTCGCAGAGCATTTACCAGGTCACCGAGATCTGTCAATCATGTCGGAACAGAGGCAGGCGGTTGGCTGGCAACTCATGTTGACCTGATTCAGGCGGACTGGCGATGCTTGGTTCGATGTGCTTCCTCTTTTGTTTCTCTTTTCTTTTCATTGCAAAAGTGGCCGTACGATGAGGATAACGGGGTGATCCGTTCCGGCAGGTCACAGCTGTTCCCTTCCATACATTGTGGTGAATTTTAGACCACACGTTTAGCGCTGAGAGCGCCTGCTATGTATAGGTTTTTCATAAGGTGCACATCCACGGCTGGGTCGCCGGCCGGAGCACTGGTGCCATGCACTCTGGTTGGTTGGTTATTGGTTTTACGACACGTCGACCGTTGAGTCATATAGCGTCGCCAATCTCTCACGCCGATTGGTCGCGGGCGAAGAGTAGCGACATGTGAGATTCGAACCCACAATCTTTCGATTGTGAGACGAGCGTCTTACCCCTAGACCACTCGTCCCCCGCCATGCACTCTACTCCCGATCGGAAAGAACGGCGCCCAAACGGGATAGCCGAACTGTACTACCCCCCGCCGAATTATTAGCCAAAAACCCGCTCAGGAAGGCTCGAGTGCTCTGCATGACAACAACAAAAATAAACGAAAAGCACCACTCTGAGAAATTGGCGTCCTTTGGTGAAGTCCGAGTGTAACTCACCACTCGATTTATTCCAGACCAAGAAATTCCGAGAAATGTCTCTCTGGACGAGTGCACCTACCCCATAGTATCTCTGAAGGCGCTGGTGTTTCACCGAATCCTTAATCACTGAGCTAGAAAAGCGAATGACTATCTTGAATATAGCCTACCTCATGCATCTTGTAGCACAATGCATAACGGATAAATCACTGCGAAGTCAAAAAGAAAAATAAGCTGGCATTCGTATGCAGTATGCAGTGGCTAAATTGATCGTAACCCATGTCATGTGAACGGGGTACGCTCCAAACGTTTCTGACACCAGAGCGGAGGGCTATTTCTCAAGTTAGAAGGTTAAACATATACTTCGATGGCACCAGTCGGGATTCTTGTTGCACGTTTTGACACCCGTTTCCACCGACTCTTCGACTCGCAGGGCACTGCACCAGATGACATGCTGAACCTTGATGTCCCATCGGATTGTGACTAATAATGATAATGACACACTATGCGACATATTTCCCCCGACCTTGGGGTTTGTTGACAACTTGTTGATGTCAGCGAGAAGTTGACGAGTAACCAGCGCCACCTCTCCACGGGCAGCATGGCTTGCTGCCGCCGCCTGCCGACACCTGGCGGGCGTTTATCCGACATTCGGAGGACGCCGAGCGGCGCGCGCGTCAGAGGCGCCGCAAGCAGAAGCGACGTCGGGCCGACGGCGAGCTGCCGAGGCCGCTGCTGCGAGGTCCGCCTGGACCTGTCGGCCCGCCGGGACCGCCCGGGGCTGTGGTCACCGGCGACCTGCTCGTGCAGGAGCTGCGACTGATGATCCAAGGTCAGCCGCTGGGGGACACGCTGCGTTGTAGTAGTGTGGCCATAGGTGTTGTTTTATGAAGATTATTGGGGGGGGGGGGGCAAACTGCTACAGTATTGATGTAGGTATACGATGTGGCTGTTTCACATGCGCACCGAAGGAGAGGGCGTGGGGTGGAATCGCCCACACCTGTTTATATGTTATTTCATAAGTGGGCGGCGATAGTGTAATGTAATCTTGGGACATGCTTAGAATCCTATGCAACACAAAATCGAAATCCGTTAGTAAATATAAAGAATTGCGGTGTACCAAATAGACCGATCTGGCGGCGACCGGCGAGTGTTCAATGTCACAAAGGCTTCGTCGGTGCGGTGAAGCGGTGATGCAGCCGATCGCGACCTCATTTGACCTTAAACGCTTCGGGTCATGAAATTTGTAGTTCACTACATCCGTCATCTACCTGCAAATTGTGTGTTTGTAGCTTCAGTAGTTTCAGAAATCTTTGGGGCATGGGCCGAATCATCCCCCCCCCGCCCTCCTGTGCGTGTTATGTGAGAGGCCCTCCGGCGCTCGTGTTAATCGACTCTGTCCTCGACTATGTGTGTATGCTAGATTTGGGCCACTTAATCTGCTCATAGGATCCACTTGCGATTGATGTGATGCACAAGATTAAGGTAAAACTACAACCACACGTCTAGAACACCAGGTTATCACTTAAGGGGCATACAATGGCCCGACTCAATTCAAAGTCCGACAAAAGAACAGCGAACGCAATGTTCGAAATGTTGCGTTCTGTCAGTGTGCAGGAGTTCCACAGGTACGTTTCCTCCGTTGCTCATATATCAACGAATAATCTACGGGTCCACCCATACACATGCGTGATGGCGAACTATTCATATATTATTAACATTAATATATGTGGACAAGACACAGAAGCACACCCAGGTAGGGGACCATGGCTCTGGTCATATCAACATGCTTTACACAGACTGAGACAGTGGAGCGGACTGCGTTCGGACATTCAATATAAAATGTGGAGTTCTTATATGTAACTTTTACTATATTTCTGGTCATATTTGTGTTCTTTCTTGATGGTGAAAAAAATCACAATATTGAATCCTTATCAAGTGCAGTTGCCAGTTAAATCTACCTAACCCACCGTCTTCACGTCAGTTCATCCCACACCAATATCACCTGAAAAGAGCCAAAGTTCAAGATATCCTCAAAATCCAGGCAAGCAAGGCCAAGTGGGTTTTGTAATAAATAGCATTTGTATTGATGCGGTTACTTGGAACGCTCGCTCACTCTGTCTGAACAGTCAGTGTAAACTCGTGAGGTGAACGCTGCCTAAGAAACGTCTGCGGACGAATACGTTGCAAGCATGGCTATGTCTGGCAATCTAATTCAAATCAAGCCTTTTCTGGCCTTCACATTCTAGTGGCTTGCCATGAAGATATCAAGGTGTGATGATTGTTGCAAAATTCCCTGATGAAGAAAATAATATAGCGCATGTGCCTTTAATAATCTGCGGGCACATAGCACACAACTCAGAAGTATTTAGGAACGACACCATCATTTGCCATATGCCGGGGTCTCACACCGACAGCCAGTCTACAACGCCAAGATGTACAAATGCACATGTGTGTGACCATATCACACCCCTGGAACCGATCATTTTACACTCCTGTAACCTCAATCCCGTTACCAGTACCAGTGCCCTACTAGTAAGGGTATGCTACATGGAACCATCCCTGGGACCATCGGCGGGGCCATCGGCGCTCCCACTCCGATTACAGCCCGCAGTTTTATGCTTTTTGCTGCGTGCCCATTTTCATTTCATATGGGGGGGGGGAGAAATTCATTATTGGGGAGCATATGCACGTCCAAAGGGATACAAAAAAAATCAGCCCCGAGTGTGGCTACTGGTCTTTTACGGCGCGTGCGTCACATAGCGTCACCTTAGGTCACATGGCGTGACCAATCTATCACTGGGATTGGTCGTGCGTCACATGGCGTCACCTTAGGTCACATGGCGTGACCAATCTATCACTGGGATTGGTCGTGCGTCACATGGCGTCACCTTAGGTCACATGGCGTGACCAATCTATCACTGGGATTGGTCGTGCGTCACATAGCGTCACCTTAGGTCACAAGGCGTGACCAATCTATCACTGGGATTGGTCGTGCGTCACATAGCGTCACCTTAGGTCACAAGGCGTGACCAATCTATCACTGGGATTGGTCGTGCGTCACATAGCGTCACCTTAGGTCACAAGGCGTGACCAATCTATCACTGGGATTGGTCGTGCGTCACATAGCGTCACCTTAGGTCACAAGGCGTGACCAATCTATCACTGGGATTGGTCGTGCGTCACATAGCGTCACCTTAGGTCACAAGGCGTGACCAATCTATCACTGGGATTGGTCGTGCGTCACATAGCGTCACCTTAGGTCACATGGCGTGACCAATCTATCACTGGGATTGGTCGTGCGTCACATAGCGTCACCTTAGGTCACAAGGCGTGACCAATCTATCACTGGGATTGGTCGTGCGTCACATAGCGTCACCTTAGGTCACATGGCGTGACCAATCTATCACTGGGATTGGTCGTGCGTCACATAGCGTCACCTTAGGTCACATGGCGTGACCAATCTATCACTGGGATTGGTCGTGCGTCACATAGCGTCACCTTAGGTCACAAGGCGTGACCAATCTATCACTGGGATTGGTCGTGCGTCACATAGCGTCACCTTAGGTCACAAGGCGTGACCAATCTATCACTGGGATTGGTCGTGCGTCACATAGCGTCACCTTAGGTCACATGGCGTGACCAATCTATCACTGGGATTGGTCGTGCGTCACATAGCGTCACCTTAGGTCACATGGCGTGACCAATCTATCACTGGGATTGGTCGTGCGTCACATAGCGTCACCTTAGGTCACATGGCGTGACCAATCTATCACTGGGATTGGTCGTGCGTCACATAGCGTCACCTTAGGTCACATGGCGTGACCAATCTATCACTGGGATTGGTCGTGCGTCACATAGCGTCACCTTAGGTCACATGGCGTGACCAATCTATCACTGGGATTGGTCGTGCGTCACATAGCGTCACCTTAGGTCACAAGGCGTGACCAATCTATCACTGGGATTGGTCGTGCGTCACATAGCGTCACCTTAGGTCACATGGCGTGACCAATCTATCACTGGGATTGGTCGTGCGTCACATAGCGTCACCTTAGGTCACATGGCGTGACCAATCTATCACTGGGATTGGTCGTGCGTCACATAGCGTCACCTTAGGTCACATGGCGTGACCAATCTATCACTGGGATTGGTCGTGCGTCACATAGCGTCACCTTAGGTCACAAGGCGTGACCAATCTATCACTGGGATTGGTCGTGCGTCACATAGCGTCACCTTAGGTCACATGGCGTGACCAATCTATCACTGGGATTGGTCGTGCGTCACATAGCGTCACCTTAGGTCACATGGCGTGACCAATCTATCACTGGGATTGGTCGTGCGTCACATAGCGTCACCTTAGGTCACATGGCGTGACCAATCTATCACTGGGATTGGTCGTGCGTCACATAGCGTCACCTTAGGTCACAAGGCGTGACCAATCTATCACTGGGATTGGTCGTGCGTCACATAGCGTCACCTTAGGTCACAAGGCGTGACCAATCTATCACTGGGATTGGTCGTGCGTCACATAGCGTCACCTTAGGTCACAAGGCGTGACCAATCTATCACTGGGATTGGTCGTGCGTCACATAGCGTCACCTTAGGTCACATGGCGTGACCAATCTATCACTGGGATTGGTCGTGCGTCACATAGCGTCACCTTAGGTCACATGGCGTGACCAATCTATCACTGGGATTGGTCGTGCGTCACATAGCGTCACCTTAGGTCACATGGCGTGACCAATCTATCACTGGGATTGGTCGCGGGCGAACAGTGGCAGCAGGTGAGACCCGTTAGTGAGCTATTTGGCCTTCGGACCCAGGCGCGCTTCGACCAGTCTTTGATAATTAGCGTCCACGCAGGTGGACTCGAACCCACAACCTTTCGGTCTGGAGACGGGCACCTTACCCCTAGACTACTCGCTCCCGTTGTGGTCGCGTGTGTGCCGCTCGCTCCCGTTGTGGTCGCGTGTGTGCCGCTCGCTCCCGTTGTGGTCGCGTGTGTGCCGCTCGCTCCCGTTGTGGTCGCGTGTGTGCCGCTCGCTCCCGTTGTGGTCGCGTGTGTGCCGCTCGCTCTCCGTTGTGGTCGCGTGTGCCGCTCGCTCCCGTTGTGGTCGCGTGGGTGCCGCTCGCTCCCGTTGTGGTCGCGGTGTGCCGCTGCCCCGTTGTGGTCGCGTGTGCCCCGTTGTGGCGCTCGCTCCCGTTGTGGTCGCGTGTGTGCTTGCCTCTTGTGGTCGCGTGGTGCCGCTCGCCCCGTTGTGGTCGCGTGTGTGCCGCTCGCTCCCGTTGTGGTCGCGTGTGTGCCGCTCGCTCCCGTTGTGGTCGCGTGTGTCCCGGCGGCTGATGCATGATGCAGGAGAGACCACGTGAACACAAACCGCAACACGTTGCAACGATGCTCAGCACTGGATGCGCATGCGGCCGTATGGCGTGATGAAACAGAGGTTACCAGCGAGGAAAACTCGACCAATAACGCTGCATGAATTGCTCATCGGCATTTATAGCGACAGCGTACATCCCATTCCCTTCAAATGTTCCTGTACAACTTCTCCCGTGAACAAACGTCACTACGTTGTGAGTAGTCCGCTGATATGTGCAGACAATGGCTAAGGCCATAGCTATGTGCAAGCAAGGTTAGGGCTGTCTTCCTTGCATCGATAGTTACCATTCGTTCCTGAGACGATTCATATTATCAACTATGTATATGGTAGAGGCGGGGATGTCCGAGTGGTTAGAGCGTTCAACTCTGGATACAAAGGTCCCGGGTTGAACGCTCGCACCGCTCGAATATTTCCAGATCCCGCGGCCCACCGGCGAAGGTGTGGACGACGCCGATTAGCAGATTGCATGAAGTACGTCGTGAATCAGCCAATTAGAATATGTGCATGCCCATGTATGTGTATATATATATATAGCATGTGTATATGCGTGCATGTATGCCACAGAACATGAGCTTTATCACTTTTCCAGAAGCTGCCGGTGAGCATTTGAGCAGCCTGTTGAATGCTGCCAACAAAACCGATTCCGAGGGCGGCCGCAAAGTTCGGCTGCCATCACTGTTTCAGCTGGACGAGGTGGCGCTAGTATCGCGCGTCCAGGCGGCCTTCCATGTGCGGTTGGCAGAGAAGGTGCCTATCCCGCGGAAGATGTTCGTGGAACTCAACAAGTATCAGCTGGTACGTGCATTGTCTCTACAGTCGTTCTCAGTCCCCACCCTTGCCGTCGTGCCCACGCTGCTATAGAGGTTTGATAGTCATCTTGACTGACGGGCACGTTAACTGCTATGGCTACGATAGCATCTGTACCACCGCCATAGAAACCGACACGACTTGGCAGGCAAGTTGTCCAAGAGCACAGTTGACCCACTCCGAAGATGAACACCACATCCCCGCCTCTGGCGCTGATTCAGACCACACGGCAGTTGTATGCAGGGGGTGCTGTTTTCCCGGGGCCGGGTCAAACCCTCTGGACCTGAACTGACCCGACCTGTGACACTCCGCCAGCCATTCGGCAGTGGCGCGTTTCAGCGTGGAGACGCCATCGACCTGGAGACGGGTCGGTTCCGCGCACCCGAGAACGGTGTCTACCAGTTTTCGGCGCAGATCTTCCTGCGTCGCAAGTCGCACGAGGGGCCACGCCCGAAGCGCCACCTGTCGGTGTCCGGCCAAACCCGCGGCGACAAGGTGCATCACAAACTGTTCCGCGTTCTCATCTGCATCGACTCGCTCTGTCGCCGCAACTCGTGAGTTTCCAACTCGGCGCCACGTCGACACCAGCACGCCTGTGTAGTGGAGGCCATGGCACGTTCTGCGGTGGTTATCTGGGCACTCGGACCGCAGGGTTGTCACCCGAAATGGTGACGTCTGTCTCGCCGTGTACGTTACTGTTATTCCTGTCGGTGGTTATCTGGGCACTCGGACCGCAGGGTTGTCACCCGAAATGGTGACGTCTGTCTCGCCGTGTACGTTACTGTTATTCCTGTCGCTCTGTCAGTTATTGCACCTGTCGTTTCGCGTGTAGTTGTGCTCCTGCCCCCACCACATGTCAACCTTGCTCAGTCATCAGATCTTCATACGGGCTGCGTGGCCACAAGCATAATTTTGTTTTAATCGTGACGTTACGCATTAAGCAGTGCTCCGCTGTACAATGAGAGTGGCGTTGCCAAAGGGTGCCTGGTGGCGTAGCCAGGATACAGTGCAATTCCCTGAGAAATTCCCTTTCCTGTTACCTCCCCCTGTTGTTCTGCTTTCACATTGAGTGTTGTCTCACAACGATGCCTGGCTATGCCATCTCGGTATTAACATGGACGCCGTGGCGCCGGCAGTTCACTTCAGTTCATCACCAGTCTGGAGGCCACGGCCCGGGTCTTCACTGCCGGCATACACGGTGTGCTGCAGCTGACCAAGGGCCAGTACGCCTCTGTGCACGTCGACAACGCCTCCCACTACCGGCTGGTGGTGCTGAAGCACTCGCAGTTCTCCGGCGCTATGCTCGGGCAGTGACCGGTGGCGTATTGGAGAGTGGACGTTTCTGTTTTTGTTTGGGGGGGGGGGCTACAGCAGAAGATTGCGCAGCTATTGCCGCGCAGCTATTGCCGCAGCTATTTCTGCGCCGACCAGAGTGAACTCTGAGCAGAAGGTGAGGCGCTGCGCAGCTGGCGACGGAGCCGACAGGCGTGCGCGTGTGCCGCGTCAGTTGTGACGGCCCACCGGTGGGCTCACTGTGCCGTATGTGACGCGCCACACACGTGCGCGCGTGCCGCGTCAGTTGTGACGGCCCACCGGTGTGCTCACTGTGCCACATGTTTCGCGCCACACACGTGCGCGTGTGCCGCGTCAGTTGTGACGGCCGACCGGTGGGCTCAGTGTGCCGCATGTGACGCGCCATGCACGCTGCCACCGGCAGCGGCGATTGCGGCCCACGTTTGTGCCTTTTCCGAGTGACGCAGTGTAACACACGAGTCACGCGCGCAGCCGTTCCAGCGGCGGCGGCAGCTGCGCTGTCAGATGTCGGCCCCGCGGCCGACCGCCAGTACGAGTACACCGCCAGCCCACCGCTCTCCGGCGGCCGACCGCCAGTACGAGTACACCGCCAGCCCACCGCTCTCCGGCGGCCGACCGCCAGTACGTGTACACCGCCAGCCCACGGCTCTCCGCCTCGGGTGGGCCAGCTCTTCTCCGACTCAATACACAGTGGTTGTCGTTGCCAGCACCGTGCACAGGCTCGAGCGTCGGCACTGCCAGTCTGCGGCTGAACGTGCCGAACAACACGTGACGTCACCAGGCGAAGCTCGAGCGTCGGCACTGCCAGTCTGCGGCTGAACATGCCGAACAACACGTGACGTCACCAGGCGAAGCTCGAGCGTCGGCACTGCCAGTCTGCGGCTGAACATGCCGAACAACACGTGACGTCACCAGGCGAAGCTCGCCGCTGATGGCAACCCACCAATAAAATATCACAACTTGACATGCTCACCAGAAGACACAAAACACGACACGCGCCTGCTATAGCCGCCTTTCAAGGAAGACACGATACGCGCCTGCTATAGCCGCGTTTCAATGGGGAACGAGTGGTCTAGGGATAAGATGCTCGTCTCACAATCGAAAGGTTATGGGTTCGAGTCTCACCTGCCGCTACTCTTCGCCCGCGACCAATCGGCGTGAGAGATTGGCGACGCTACATGACTCAACGGTCGACATGTAAAACCAATAACCAACCAGCCTCGTTTCAAGGAATGAACGTTTTTTAACAAATTAAATTCAGATATAGAATGTGCTTCATATTTAGATCATCTGAAATCGTACACCGAAAATGACTACGCTGAAAACAATCCTTGCGGCCACACTACGCTTCAAATTGCGAGAAAATTCGATTGTCAACCAACCAACGCAATGCGCAATGCGACAGCAATGCAAATACAGCAGCAACCTCAATCAACGCTCCCCGAAAGAAAAAGGAAAAACATTCCTGTCATAGCTAGAAATGCATCGGCCGAGTCCCCTATATAATTTCGTTACCTTCCCACGATTCGAAAATATATTCAATGACAATATCCATACATACTACAATACTACACATGCACTCACGCATGCACGCACGCACGCACGCACGCACGCACACACACACACACTCACTCACTCACCCACACACACACGCACACATATATACGTATGTGTGTGTGTGTGTTGTATGCGTATATGTATGCATGTGTGCGTATGTGTGTATGCATGTATGTGGATGTATATGCATGCATATGCATGTATGTGCATGTCAGTGTATGTGTGTCGATGTGTGTGTTTGTTTGTTTATTGGATGGTTCTCGACGAACTCTATGCACGATCACGGCTAATGGCGCCGCCCACTGTTTCGCAAGTGGGCCGCGGGATTGGGAAATGTCCCGAGTGGTGCGAGTGTTGAACCCGGGACCTTTGGTACCCAGAGCTCAACACTTTGACCACTCGGCCATCCCCTCCCCCGGTGTGTGTGTGTGTGTGTGTATGTATGTGTATGTGTGTTAATGTGTGTATGTGTATATTTGTGTGCATGTGTATGTGTGCGTATGCGTGCGTGCGTGTCCGTGCGTGTGTATGTGTATGGTTGTGTGCATGTGTATAAGTATGTGTGCGTATGCGTGCGTGCGTGTGTATGTGTGTGTATGTATGTATGTATGTTAATGTGTGTATGTGTATGTTTGTGTGCATGTGTATAAGTATGTGTATGTGTGCGTATGCGTGCGTGCGTGTGTGTGCGTGTCCGTGCGTGTGTATGTGTGTGTAAATATGTGATGCACCGCAGTTGCACCTGCGCCATTTGGCGACAACACCAAAGCACCAGTCGAGAGATATGTGGCAATTACATGGAGCTTTCACTCCCGTGACTAAGACTTTGCTCACTAAGCAAAGTGTACACCTAATCCCTTATTTTCCTCCTCAGCCTAATCCGACCTGGTTCCTAACAACTGTGCACACCATTGGACTCGCACGATCTGGGCCGATCTGATCCGCCCAATCGGACCCAACCAGATCCGAAGATCCGAGCAGATGTCGTCAGACCTCGCCAGAGATGCCCGTCTATCGGCTCGCCGCGATACACCCGCCACGGCCACCCTTCAAATGGCACGCGCGACTGATTCCAAGTTGGCGCCGCCACATACCGCTGTGGCATACACTGTGGCCACGTTGTAGACACCAAACAGGACCAGTAAACATCTGGATCGGAGAGCGCAGATAAAAACTGTCTTCTAGCGATAGTGTATTACTCAGTACATCGTTGAGGGCCCAATGTTAACTGGTCTGCGCGTACGAATAACGCATCGTTGTGGGACTCGTTAAGAAGTGCATCAATTGTCGACTCCATCCGAGTCTGCAGGAAGAAGCAGCACGTCACAGGAGTGGACAGTGGACATAAATGCGCCGGCATCATGGAGTCAAGTCGTGCCAGCACCATACTAATACAACACCGGAGATGGCCACTACGAGCTGCTGACAGTACACGAAAAAGGCCTATTCCATTTCCGCACGCAGACAGAAGTACATACCGCACGCAGAAGTACATATGAAAGCAAACATGTGTGCGAGGCCAATATCTGTCGGAGAATAAGCTACAAACAGCGCGCAGCTCCACAGTGTGGGCACAAAGGCAGCCTGCTGCTCCAGCACTAACCATCCTGGTCTGCCGCGCAATTCCACAGCGTGGGCACAAAGGCAGCCTGCTGCTCCAGCACCAACTCCCGGTCCGCCGCGCAGCTGGCGCTGACGTTCCATACAGATCTGGGTGGGCAACCGCATCCTCAATGGCCGACAAACCTCCCCTCCATCTCCCTCTCCAATGTCTCTTGGACTTCACATGGAACGCTATGGAGTGCTCCCACCTCCAATTCCGGAGCATCGTAACTAAAACATCGCCCCCCCCCCCCCCAAAAAAAAAACGACCAGCAGCAGCCGTTGACACAGCTGCCTGTGCGTCCACCAACACATTCCACACAGCGCGCCGCCGATCTACGACTCGGGTGGGCAACCAGCCGGGCCTGGTCTCGTCACGTGAAGGCTGCTGGCCACACGGTAGTCACCGTAGCAGGCAGCACCTCAGCGGCACCCCCAGCCAGGCTGGCCACACGGTAGTCACCGTAGCAGGCAGCACCTCAGCGGCACCCCAGCCAGTCACCGGAGCAGGCAGCACCTCAGCGGCACCCACAGCCAGTCACCGGAGCAGGCAGCATCTCAGCGGCACCCACAGGCAGGCTGGCCACACGGTAGTCACCGTAGCAGGCAGCACCTCAGCGGCACCCCCAGTCAGGCTGGCCACACGGTAGTCACCGTAGCAGGCAGCACCTCAGCGGCACCCACAGCCAGTCACCGGAGCAGGCAGCACCTCAGCGGCACCCACAGCCAGGCTGGCCACACGGTAGTCACCGTAGCAAGCAGCACCTCAGCGGCACCCACAGCCAGGCTGGCCACACGGTAGTCACCGTAGCAGGCAGCACCTCAGCGGCACCCACAGCCAGGCTGGCCACACGGTAGTCACCGTAGCAGGCAGCACCTCAGCGGCACCCCCAGTCAGGCTGGCCACACGGTAGTCACTGTAGCAGGCAGCACCTCAGCGGCACCCACAGCCAGTCACCGGAGCAGGCAGCACCTCAGCGGCACCCACAGCCAGGCTGGCCACACGGTAGTCACCGTAGCAAGCAGCACCTCAGCGGCACCCACAGCCAGGCTGGCCACACGGTAGTCACCGTAGCAGGCAGCACCTCAGCGGCACCCACAGCCAGGCTGGCCACACGGTAGTCACCGTAGCAGGCAGCACCTCAGCGGCACCCACAGCCAGGCTGGCCACACGGTAGTCACCGTAGCAGGCATCACCTCAGCGGCACCCCCCAGCCAGGCTGGCCACGCGGTAGTCATCGCGGCAGGCAGCACCTCAGCGGCACCCACAGCCAGGCTGGCCACACGGTAGTCACCGTAGCAGGCAGCGCCTCAGCGGCACCACCAGCCAGGCTGGCCACACGGTAATCACCGTAGCAAGCAGCACCTCAGCGGCACCCACAGCCAGGCTGGCCACACGGTAGTCACCGTAGCAAGCAGCACCTCAGCGGCACCCCCAGCCAGGCTGGCCACACGGTAGTCACCGTAGCAAGCAGCACCTCAGCGGCACCCCCAGCCAGGCTGGCCACACGGTAGTCACCGTAGCAGGCAGCACCTCAGCAGCACCTCAGCGGCACCCACAGCCAGGCTGGCCACAGGAAGCCACCCGACAATATCAGCGGCACCCACAGCCAGGCTGGCCACACGGTAGTCACCGTAGCAGGCAGCGCCTCAGCGGCACCCACAGCCAGGCTGGCCACACGGTGGTCACTGTAGCAGGCAGCGCCTCAGCGGCACCACCAGCCAGTGCCTCCGCCAGGATGGCCACTGGAGATCTATTTGTTGCGCTGTCCATACGACTACGCCTCTGCCCTGGCATGCACCTCACTGGAAGGACATGCTCACGTGCAAATAATATCGCGTCGATGTCGTGGAACGTGACGTCAGCGCAGCCCGATTCTACATGGCAACGCCGATCGCACCGGATCTGCCCCCCCTGGCTACGTCACTTCCGCATCACCACGCCATCGTGACGAAACCCATACCGCACCGGCGTGCACCACCCTGTGTGACGCCACACGTCCCGCGTGAACACGCTGTGACCGCGACGCAGCCTCCATGACGTCATTGTGACGTCATCCTATCGCGTGAGCGTGGCGTCGATCTGCGTGAGCGTGGGCAGCGCCAGCTTCAGCTTGCGCCGGTAGTTGACATCGGCGGCCAGCGGGTTCCGCTCCAGGTAGACAGTCTGCAGGTTCTTGGCCGCCGACAGCTGGTCCAGGTCGGACCAGTCGGCGACCTGGTTGTCGTTACACTGTGGACAGAGCGTGGTGCCAGTCAGTAACGCGTGCTCCTGCCAGTCAGTGACACTCCTGGCGCGGGAGGCATGAGTTGTCGGGCTTCAGGCGTATAACTCGACGTGCTATGAGCAGCTCAGGCGTATTGGGGTTCATTTGAGATGCACTCAATGGGTGCCAAAGACCTCGCTGTTGGTGCGCCCTGAATTCCGAATAATCAATCAATCAAGTAGTCGCATTTGTCTACTTCTTCAGCACTGTCGACAATTGCTACAAATGACCAGTCACGCTACATAACTGACCAGTCACACTGCATAACTGACCAGTGACGCCACATAGCTGACCAGTCACACGCCCACAACTGACCAGTCGCACCACATAGCTGACCAGTCACACGCCCATAACTGACCAGTCGCACTGCATAACTGACCAGTCACACTGCATAACTGACCAGTGACGCCACATAGCTGACCAGTCACACGTCCACAACTGACCAGTCACACCGCATAGCTGACGAGTCACGCCACATTGCTGACCAGTCACACGCACACAACTGATCAGTCACACCACATAACTCCCCAGTCAGGCCACATAACTCCCCAGTCAGGCCACATAACTCCCCAGTCAGGCCACATAACTCCCCAGTCAGGCCACATAACTCCCCAGTCAGGCCACATAACTCCCCAGTCAGGCCACATAACTCCCCAGTCAGGCCACATAACTCCCCAGTCAGGCCACATAACTCCCCAGTCAGGCCACATAACTCCCCAGTCAGGCCACAACTCCCCAGTCAGGCCACATAACTCCCCAGTCAGGCCACATAACTCCCCAGTCAGGCCACATAACTCCCCAGTCAGGCCACATAACTCCCCAGTCAGGCCACATAACTCCCCAATCAGGCCACATAACTCCCCAGTCAGGCCACATAACTCCCCAGTCAGGCCACATAACTCCCCAGTCAGGCCACATAACTCCCCAGTCAGGCCACATAACTCCCCAGTCATGCCACATAACTCCCCAGTCATGCCACATAACTCCCCAGTCAGGCCACATAACTCCCCAGTCATGCCATGGGCGCTAAATGACCAAACCTGGTCGATGCGCTCTAAAACTAAAATAACCAACCAACCAACCAGTCATGCCACATAACTCTATTCACGTACCTAGAACTCCTCACGTCGAAACTTCCTCGTCGCGTCGGTACTTAGATTCCGGAGCTTCTCCGGTCAAGACTACGGCTTGGACTCCTCCCATTACACCCAAAAAAAACGTGACTAGAACTCGCTGTGATGCCTCGGAACTCTGGGGGGTTTAAGGGCGCTTCGACCAAAGCGTGATCATTTAGCTAGCCTCGGAACTCCCTTCACGTTCTAAAACTCCCTAGTCGGGTACTCATACGCCACACAAAAAAAAAATCCATTTACGTTTCTAGAACTCCTCCAGTCACACCCCAAAACACTTCATCACGTACCTAGAAGTTCCTCAGTCACATCCCAGAACTCCCCGTGATATTGCAGAACTCCTCGTGATATCCCAGAACTCCTCGTGATCTCCCAGAGCTCTCCAGTACGCTCAAGAACTCCCCATGACGTTCAAGAACTCCTCCCGCCATACCCTTCGAACTCTCCTGGAACGTACTCGGAACTACCCGTGGCGCCACAGAACTCCCCGTCATGTACCTAGAACTCCCTGCGTCACACTCCGAAACTCCTTCACCACGCACCCAGAACTCCTCGAGCTCGGTGAGGTGCGCCACGTTCTCGATTTTGGCGATCCGGTTGGAAGCGAGGTCGAGCGTGTCGAGGTGCGGGCTTCCCTCCAGGCCGCAGATCTGCGTGATGCCGTTGCTGGAGATGTATAGCTGTTCCAGTTTGCTCAGCTGGTCGAGGCCCTCGATAACAGTTATCCGGTCGCTCTGTCAGACAGCACAACCAAGTCATTCGCTGTACACTGGCGCTCATCCGTGTGACAACACGGCTAGTTTGCTGACTCAACGTCTGGGTGGGAATGTACAACTGCAACGTATTGCATTAAACTCTGGGGCGCACGTTCACTGCAAACATAAATAGATACACAAAATAAGTGGATATGCTAGCAATGTCCCAGAACCCAATTTCACCCCGGGTGTCGACGCGGAAGATTATTCTCATAGAGGCAGCATGACAGCAAAAAAAAGAAGAAGATCAAGACCAGAATGTAGGATCCAAGAAGGAACCATCATGTTCTTGTTGCGACCCAGCACATCGAAGTATTAATGGTGGGCGCACTCAGTGGCTTGATTCGAAAACTCCATCGGAATTAACTAATTTCACGTTCTCCTACGTAAGAACATGCGAAGCACGGCCTCCCCAGACAGAACGCTTTGTCAGACCAAACCGAGAGCAGTCTTGTACGCGTTAACTTAGCACACCAGAGGACGGTGTATTCTTCATGACTGCATATGATGAATAAAAAACGGGGAAGATGATGATCGTCGACAAGAGAATTAGTGGTACCTGAAATCACTCCAAATGTGACATGTTGAGTGTCTAGGAGTGGACCTTTATTCACCGAAGGGGAAGTAACAGTGGAAAATGATCCATTGTGGGGTGCTGACTTCCACCAAATTCAAGTAGCCTTTGAACATTATGTGGTTCATTTGGATGAAGTTGCCAACAAAACATAACATTACGACACGCAAACAGAAAACAGGTCCGAACGAACGCCAAGACACTGCCGCAACTGCTCAATTGCTTTTTACGATATAAACGGATAATTGCTGTGTGTATAAGGCTCATCACTGTTTCAAGCATATTCAATGTTATGATTATGTAAACAATTGGCCTGATGCTCATGATATTTCAGATGTATGGACACAAAACTTGAACAAAATGACTGACTATGGTTCGACGGTGGGCCATTATCAACAGTGTCATGTTGTTATGTTTATTGGTTGTAGTCACCACAGTTTGTGTGCATGACTGTTCAGAATATACATTTTCGTGTGGCGACAAACACTGAAAGCACCTGCCTTTTCCAGTACCTCAACACCCCCTCTCCAAGTCGCGTCCGCATTATTTAACTGAATGCTGTGTTATACTGTACCAGGAAAACGCATTAGCCGTCGGACGATGGGTGAGACTTAACACGTGCACCGGAGGGGGAGAAGGGTGGAATAGCACACCACTCCTGTTTTTCGACGGTATCTCATAAACCGGCACGGATATTGTAACGAAATATTGTGACTGTGTTGTAAATTCTGAAGCACATCATATCCAGAAAGTAATATTTGAGATCCGTTGGTACATTTACCTATATATACCAACGGATCTCAAACATTATTTTTCACTCCGGGTGCAAAGCCGACCGACCGGCTGCAGACCGTTCGGTCGCCCAGCGTTCAAGGCCACAAAGGTTTCGTCGGCGCGGTGGCGTGGTGGTGCAGCGACACGGCGTGCCGGCCGACCTCAACCTCACTTGACCCTGAAAGCATTGACCTAGGGTCATCAAATTTATACTGCAGTTCACTACAGACATAATCCCCTCCAAATTATCTGCTTCTAGCTTCAGTTGTTCCCGAACTCTTACGGGGGTGATCCTACGTGATCGTGCATGAAGTGCGTCGAGAACCACCCAATAAACAAACAAACTCTCAACATCAGAAGAATCCCAGCCCAGTCCTCTCTGACTCTCAGGAGATCCTCTGCATCACTCAGGGCCCTCTCCTGCTTGTAGGGGCCCATCACAGTTCTCAGTAGTCCTGTCTAGCTTTCATCTCCTGGCATTTCAGATATGAGATTGACCCTTACTAGTCTTCTTCAGCGCCCAGGGGTCCCGTTCATCCCTCAGGGGCCTTTCAAACCCAAAGAGCATCCCAGCCTTCTCAGACCCTCATGTGCCCTGTTTATTACTTAGCTGTTATGAGTCAATTTCAGCTGAGACTGCTCCTTCCAGCGGGTATAGGCACTCCAGCCCTCGGCGCTCTGGTCCTTGCTAGCCCTCAGGGTGGACGTCTTCAGGTCTCAAGGGCACCTTCCACACAAGCTATTAGATGTACCTAAACATTTCCTCGGATATATTTCTGCCCCTCAGGGTGGTCGCCTGGAGAGCTCCATTGGACTCGACAGGGGGCGGGTACCACTTCACCCCTTATAAACGCCACTAATGTGTAAAGTCCGGGCCCCCCATGGGCTCAGGAGCCCTTCACGTAGCACCGGGAACCCTCCGCTTTGGCCCAGATTGTCTCCAAAGCTCTGGGGCCTCTTCATCGCCTTGAGGCCCGCTGTCAGCTCTGAGCCCCTCTCCATCAGCGTGAGCCAAAGCCGACCCAGTGGTTCTGCACGCCCGGCCCGGGGCCCCCATCCGTTGGCTCAGGGACCCTCTTTCACGGCTCAGGGGCCCTCTTTCACGGCTCAGGACACTCTCCGTCCGGTCGGAGTCCCCTCTACAAAAGCTTGGGTCTTCTCTATCGTGCAAGGGGCCCCCTGTGCGGTTCCGGCCTCATCGGTCTGGGGCCCTTCATACCGGCTCCTAGGGGCCCTTCATACCGGCTCTAGGCCCTCCCCGACGGCCCGGGTCCTCCAATAGCTATGGTCCTCTTCGTCGGCGCAGGGGACCGCCTTAGCGAACCAGTGCCTCTTCTGTCAGGTCGGAGGCCCTCTTTCACCAGTTTGAGTCCCCTCCATCAGGTCACGGTCCTTGTACGGCTTGGACCCCATTCGTCGGCCCAATGGCCCTTCCTGACGGCTCGGGATCCCCTCCGGCTACTAGGGCCCCATCCGTCGTTTCAGGGACCCTCTCTGACGACCCAGGGGCTTTTTTCGGCAACTCGGAGGGCCTTTTTCAAGCGCTTGGACCCTGTGTCCATCAAGTCAGGGACCCTTTCTCGGCTCGGGCACCGCCGACAACTCGGCCCGGCCGAGTTATAAGTTCAATCCTCGAAAAACGAAAAGCTGGTAAAGTTTGCGCTTTCCAAACGAGCATTTGCAGCAAAAACGCTATTATTTGTAGTTGTTATATTGTTATAGCAATATAACAACTAATATATTGTTATAGCAAAAATATGGTCCTTCTATCCTGTTAATAAAAAATCACGGGTATTGAGGGTCACCTGAGGTCACGTGACCTGAGGTCAAAAGGTAACATTTTAATCATTTATGACATATAAAAATATTGTCGGAATTGGATTCCTTGAATCTTTGCGAGTTCAAAAATGTCTGGATATTTATACTTTGAATTATATTTAACATAGTTATCAGCTACCGAACATAACCTTGCAGCGTGACCTGGGAGGCTATAACTCCTGAACCATTGGCCTGACCGAAATAAAATTGTAACATGTGGACTCAGGGTCAGGGCATAATATAACATCATACATCAACTTCGCTCAAAATCTGAGACATGAGGGTGTGGACAATCATTTGTGCCCTCTCTTTGCCTGGTCGATTTGTCCTGGAATTCCCCCCGTAGACTAAGCACGCAGAGGTTGGTCAGCTTGTCCAGAGAGCATCAGCCTACCTGTAGACTAAGCACGCTGAGGTTGGTCAACTTGTCCAGATTTTCCATTTTGGTGATTTTGTTCTTCCCCAGGTAGAGGCTAGCGAGATTTGCCAGACTGTCCAGGTTCGATATCTTCTGGAAAAGGGGCAGGAAACATAGCGTAAGAAACGCCGCATGATGGTCGGTATGATTCCCACATCACAAGATCGGGTGCAACTTTGAAAAGCTGCATGTATATTACAAGCAACCGGAACCACAGCAGTCAGTGCCCAACATAAACCTGAAGCACAAAACAAAACACAACAAGTCACACCCGCTTCGATAGCGTCGCTCAGCCACGACCACATCTTTTCTATCGCGTTACTCAGCATGCCTACAAAAATGATGTATTTTGTACTACTGTAGTTTGCAATCAAATTAAACGTAATCAGGCAAGGCTGCCGTTTACTCTGGTGAGTTCTTGACATTCGCGCTAAAATTGTCCATATTGAAACTCGGAGGTGCTCTATAGCGTGTGTCAGCAACCATGCCGACCGGAAGTCCTCTATAGCGTTTGTCAGCAACCATGCCGACCGGAGGTGCTCTATAGCGTGTGTCAGCAACCATGCCGACCGGAAGTCCTCTATAGCGTTTGTCAGCAACCATGCCGACCGGAGGTGCTCTATAGCGTGTGTCAGCAACCATGCCGACCGGAAGTGCTCTATAGCGTGTGTCAGCAACCATGCCGACCGGAGGTGCTCTATAGCGTTTGTCAGCAACCATGCCGACCGGAAGTGCTCTATAGCGTGTGTCAGCAACCATGCCGACCGGAGGTGCTCTATAGCGTGTGTCAGCAACCATGCCGACCGGAAGTGCTCTATAGCGTTTGTCAGCAACCATGCCGAGGGGTATAGGTGTGTAAACCATGCCGACCGGAGGTGCTCTATAGCGTGTGTCAGCAACCACGCCGACCGGAGGTGCTCTATAGCGTGTGTCAGCAACCACGCCGACCAACGGCCGTTATTGAACACTTGCACCAGACGTGACAATTTGGGGGTGGAGGTTCCAGTGCGCCGCCGCCACTTTTATCCAGCAAGTGGAATGGGTAGCCAGGCCTGTAATGGGCTCCTGTTCGTGGCTTCTGTCGGTTACGCATGCCAGTCACAGCAAGCAAAACGAAACAGGGAAAATCCTCTCAGTGGGATGCGAAAATGAAACAAGTTCGAAGTAACTCAGTTAGTCCCGACTCTGATGCCCACTTACATTCCATACCGAACAGGGCATCAAGCATCCGTCTGCTTAACAAGCCCATTCGACCGTTTTGAAGTGGGCCAAAGCATCTCACCCTAATCCTGTTGTCTCCCAGCTCCAGCATCTCCAGCGACTCGAGGCCGTCCAGGTTCTCGATGGTCTGGATTTTGTTCATGCAGAGGAACAGCTTCTTCAGCTTGGTCAGGTGCGAGATGTTCTCGATGCGGGTGATCCGGTTGACAGACAGGTCCAGCTCTCTGGGGACGGCATCAGCCAGGAGGTTGGTCGACACGGCCGCGCACATAGCTCAGTTGGTTGGAGCGCGCGCCCTGCATTGGTCCCCCTGTTTTTTTTCAAGACAGGGTTCGAGTCGCTTCACGCGCCTGCATAGTCCCCGGATGGGAGGGTCAACTGACCCTCACAAACTGGTCCGATGAGGCCGAGGACGCGGCACCGGTGAAGCCGAGTCGGTGCATTGACGGCACGTTAAACTCTCGGTCAAAATTCTGCCGTTGAATTGGAATTCCTGGATCGGATGGTGGGGCCAGTGTTCACGCAACATCTCTGCTTAGCAAATTGTCCTGGTCTATAAAGCCACTCTATCAAGAATTAGAAACAAAATACACTAAAAAAATACATCGCTGCGGATACTGATGGAAGTACTATTGGTTCCTCGGCAAGTATACATGCGTTCTTTTCCAAATGGATTCAGCTGGCCATGCTACAAAACATCACTACCCTCACACGCCGAATGGTTGCGAAGGAGCCAGAAACCTCGCGGTCAGCGAGTCTCGAACCAGCGACATGTCGGTTTCAAGATGTCATCACAACCACACTCCTCCCCTGTTATATTTGGAGCACCTCGGGGAAGATGAGATAAATTACTTACTCGCGGATTCGAATATGTGCTCCTTCATTTCCCATCACAGCAAGTCAGGCATGGGTCGTGGGAAAGGCTGGAGGTCTTGTACGCCCCAGGCGGCAAGGCGGAACCATACCGAATTTTCCTTTTGCTTTCCTTTCCCCTCTGTACTATTCTGAAAAAGCTGCACATCGTGGTACTAAAAAAAGACACTTCACACTCACGTTTTGCTACTTAACCGACATCAACGCACACGTCACACCACCACCGGACACTAGCACTAAAACAAATGTCACGTCACTACCGGACACTGACACTAACACACACGTCACGTCACCACCGGACACCGACACACACGTCACGTCACTACCGGACAACGACACTAGCACACACGTCACGTCACCACCGGACACCAACACTAAGACACACGTCACGTCACCACCGGACACCGACACTAGCACACACGTTACGTCACCACCAGACACCGACACTAACACACACGTCACGCCACCACCGGACACTGGCACTAACACACACGTCACCACCTGACACCGACACTAACACACATGTCACACCATTAACGGACACCGACACCAACACACACGTCACGTCACCACCGGACACTGACACTAACACACGCCACGTCACTACCGGACACCGACACCAACACACACGTCAAGTCACTACCGGACACTGATACTAACACACACAACACCACCGGACACTGACACTAACACACGTCACGTCACCACCAGACATCGACACTAACACAAATGTCACGTCACCACCGGACACTGACACTAACACACACGTTACATCACCACCGGACACCAACACTAACACACACGTCGCACCATTAACGGACACTGACACTAACACACACGTCGTCACCACCGGACACTGACACTAACACACACGTCACGCCACCACCGGACACCGACAATAACACACACGTCACACCACTACCGGACACCGACACTAACACACACGTCACATCACCACCAGACACCGACACTAACACACATGTCACGTCACCACCGGACACCGACACTAACACACATGTCACGTCAACACCGGACACTGATTATTCTTCATCCCAGGAAACATCCACTAAATTTTAGGAAATGTGTACTCTCCATTACTTAGTGTTTCTAGGGTATACACCATATTTTGGTAAATCCCAAAATTATACCCTCCATTATTTGGTGCTTCTCAAGGTTATACACTCCATATTTTGGCTAGCCCAAAAATTATACACTCTGAGTCCAAGACTGAGAAGTGAAAATCCAACACTGCACACACGTCACACCACTACCGGACACTGACACTAACACACACGTCACGTCACTACCGGACACTGACACTAACACACACGTCACGTCACCACCGGACACTGACACTAACACACATCACGTCACTACCGGACACCGACACTAACACACACGTAACGGCACTACCGGACACTGACACTAACACACACGTCACCACCCGACACTGACACTAACACACACGTCACGTCACCACCAGACACCGACACTAACACACACGTCACGTCACCACCGGACACTGACACTAAAATGTCACCACCGGACACCGACACTAACACACACGTTACGTCACCACCGGACACCGACACTAACACACATGTCACGTCACTACCGGACACCGATACTAACACACACGTCACGTCACCACCGGACACTGACACTAACACACACGTCACGCCACCACCGGACACCGACACTAACACACATGTCACGTCACCACCGGACACCGACACTAACACATATGTCACGTCACCACCAGACACCGACACTAACACACACGTTATGTCACCACCGGACACCGACACTAACACACACGTCACGTCACTACCGGACACCGACACTAACACACATGTCACGTCACCACCGGACACCGACACTAACACACACGTCACCACCCGACACTGACACTAACACACATGTCACGTCACTACCGGACACCGACACTAACACACACGTCACACCACTAACGGACACTGACACTAAGACACACGTCACGTCATCACCGGACACCGACACTAACACACATGTCACGTCACTACCGGACACCGACACTAACACACACGTCACGTCACTACCGGACACCGACACTAACACACACGTCACACCACTAACGGACACTGACACTAAGACACACGTCACGTCATCACCGGACACTGACACTAACACACACCTCACGTCACCACACGACACCGACACTAACACACATGTCACGTCACTACCGGACACCGACACTAACACACACGTCACACCACTAACGGACACTGACACTAAGACACACGTCACGTCATCACCGGACACCGACACTAACACACGTCACGTCACTACCGGACACCGATACTAACACACACGTCACGTCACTACCGGACACTGACACTAACACATACGTCACGTCACTACCGGACACCGACACTAACACACACGTTACGTCACTACCGGACACTGACACTAACACACACACACGTCACGTCACCACCGGACACGGGCACCGACACTAACACACACGTCACGTCACCACCGGACACCGACACTAACACACACACGTCACGTCACCACCGGACACGGACACTAACACACACGTCACGTCACTACCGGACACCGACACTAACACACATGTCACGTCACCACCGGACACCGACACTAACACACATGTCACGTCACCACCGGACACCGACACTAACACACACGTCACGTCACTACCGGACACTGACACTAACACACACGTCACCACCGGACACCGACACTAACACACACGTCACCACCGGACACCGACACTAACACACACGTCACCACCGGACACCGACACTAACACACACGTCACGTCACTACCGGACACGGACACCGACACTAACACACACGTCACGCCACCACCGGACACGGACACCGACACTAACACACACGTCACCACCGGACACCGACACTAACACACACGTCACGTCACCACAGGGACACCGACACTAACACACATACGTCACGTCACCACCGGACACCGACACTAACACACATACGTCACGTCACTACCGGACACCGACACTAACACACACGTCACGTCATCACCGGACACCGACACTAACACACGTCACGTCACTACCGGACACCGACACTAACACACACGTCACCACCCGACACTGACACTAACACACACGTCACACCACTAACGGACACCGACACTAAGACACACGTCACGTCACTACCGGACACTGACACTAACACACATGTCACGTCACTACCGGACACCGATACTAACACACACGTCACGTCACCACCGGACACTGACACTAACACACACGTCACGCCACCACCGGACACCGACACTAACACACACGTCACACCACTACCGGACACCGACACTAACACACACGTCACGTCACCACCGGACACCGACACTAACACACACGTCACGCCACCACCGGACACCGACATTAACACACACGTCACGTCACCACCGGACACTGACACTAACACACACGTCACGCCACCACCGGAAACCGACACTAACACACACGTCACACCACTACCCGACACCGACACTAACACACACGTCACGTCACCACCGGACACCGACACTAACACACACGTCACGTCACCACCGGACACCGACACTGACACACACGTCACGTCACGTCACCACCGGACACTGACACTAACACACATGTCACGTCACCACCGGACACCGACACCAACACACACGTTACGTCACCACCGGACACCGACACTAACACACACGTCACACCAATACCGGACACCGACACTAACACACACGTCACACCACTACCGGACACCGACACTAACACACACGTCACACCACTACCGGACACCGATACTAACACACACGTCGTCACCACCGGACACCGACACTAACACACACGTCGTCACCACCGGACACCGACACTAACACACACGTCACACCACTACCGGACACCGACACTAACACACACGTCACGCCACCACCGGACACCGACACTAACACACACGTCACGTCACCACCGGACACCGACACTAACACACACGTCACGTCACCACCGGACACCGACACTAACACACACGTTACGTCACCACCGGACACCGACACTAACACACATGTCACGTCACTACCGGACACCGACACTAACACACATGTCACGTCACCACCGGACACCGACACAAACACACACGTCACGTCACCACCGGACACTGACACTAAAACATGTCACCACCGGACACCGACACTAACACACACGTCACGTCACCACCGGACACCGACACTAACACACATGTCACGTCACTACCGGACACCGATACTAACACACACGTCGCGTCACCACCGGACACTGACACTAACACACACGTCACGCCACCACCGGACACCGACACTAACACACATGTCACGTCACCACCGGACACCGACACTAACACATATGTCACGTCACCACCAGACACCGACACTAACACACACGTTACGTCACCACCGGACACCGACACTAACACACACGTCACGTCACTACCGGACACCGACACTAACACACATGTCACGTCACCACCGGACACCGACACTAACACACTCACCCGACACTGACGTAACACATGTCACGTCACTACCGGACACCGACACTAACACACACGTCACGCCACCTAACGGACACTGACACTAAGACACATGTCACGTCATCACCGGACACCGACACTAACACACACGTCACGTCACTACCGGACACCGACACTAACACACACGTCACACCACTAACGGACACTGACACTAACACACACGTCACGTCATCACCGGACACTGACACTAACACACACGTCACGTCACCACCCGACACCGACACTAACACACATGTCACGTCACTACCGGACACCGACACTAACAACACACGTCACACCACTAACGGACACTGACACTAAGACACACGTCACGTCATCACCGGACACCGACACTAACACACGTCACGTCACTACCGGACACCGACACTAACACACACGTCACGTCACTACCGGACACTGACACTAACACATACGTCACGTCACTACCGGACACCGACACTAACACACACGTTACGTCACTACCGGACACTGACACTAAACACACACGTCACGTCACCACCGGACACGGGCACCGACACTAACACACACGTCACGTCACCACCGGACACCGACACTAACACACACACGTCACGTCACCACCGGACACGGACACTAACACACACGTCACGTCACTACCGGACACCGACACTAACACACATGTCACGTCACCACCGGACACCGACACTAACACACATGTCACGTCACCACCGGACACCGACACTAACACACACGTCACGTCACTACCGGACACTGACACTAACACACACGTCACCACCGGACACCGACACTAACACACACGTCACCACCGGACACCGACACTAACACACACGTCACCACCGGACACCGACACTAACACACGTCACGTCACTACCGGACACGGACACCGACACTAACACACACGTCACGCCACCACCGGACACGGACACCGACACTAACTCACGTCACCACCGGACACCGACACTAACACACACGTCACCACCGGACACCGACACTAACACACACGTCACGCCACCACCGGACACGGACACTAACACACACGTCACGTCACCACCGGACACCGACACTAACACACACGTCACCACCGGACACCGACACTAACACACACGTCACGTCACTACCGGACACGGACACCGACACTAACACACACGTCACCACCGGACACCGACACTAACACACACGTCACGTCACTACCGGACACCGACACTAACACACACGTCACGTCACCACCGGACACCGACACTAACACACATGTCACGTCACCACCGGACACGGACACACACTAACACACACGTCACGTCACCACCGGACACGGACACCGACACTAACAACATGTCACGTCACCACCCGACACTGACACTAACACACGTCACGTCACCACCAGACACCGACACTAACACACACGTCACGTCACCACACGGACACTGACACATATCACGTCACCACCGGACACCGACAACAGTACGTCACCACCGGACACCGACACTAACACACATGTCACGTCACTACCGGACACCGACACTAACACACGTCACGTCACCACCGGACACCGACACTAACACACACGTCACGTCACCACCGGACACCGACACTAACACACATGTCACGTCACCTACCGGACACCGACACTAACACACACGTCACGTCACCACCGGACACCGACACTAACACACGTCACGTCACCACCGGACACCGACACTAACACACACGTCACGTCACACCGGACACCGACACTAACACACGTCACGTCACCACCGGACACCGACACTAACACACACGTCACGTCACCACCGGACACCGACACTAACACACACGTCACGTCACTACCGGACACCGACACTAACACACACGTCACGTCACCACCGGACACCGACACTAACACACACGTCACCACCCGACACTGACACTAACACACACGTCACACCACTACCGGACACCGACACTAACACACACGTCACGTCACCACCGGACACCGACACTAACACACACGTCACGTCACCACCGGACACCGACACTAACACACACGTCACGTCACCACCGGACACCGACACTAACACACACGTCACGTCACCACCGGACACCGACACTAACACACACGTCACGTCACTACCGGACACCGACACTAACACACACGTCACGTCACCACCGGACACCGACATCACTCAACACACGTCACGTCACCTACCGGACACCGACACTAACACACACGTCACACCACTACCGGACACCGACACTAACACACACGTCACGTCACCACCGGACACCGACACTAACACACACGTCACGTCACCACCGGACACCGACACTAACACACACGTCACGTCACCACCGGACACCGACACTAACACACACGTCACGTCACCACCGGACACCGACACTAACACACATGTCACGTCACCACCGGACACCGACACTAACACACACGTCACGTCACCAACCGGACACCGACACTAACACACACGTCACGTCACCACGGACACCGACACTCAGAACACACGTCACGTCACCACCGGACACACGACGTCACGGACACACGTCACGTCACGGACACACGTCACGTCACGGACATTCCGACACTAACAACACACGTCACGTCACCACCGGACATTCCGACACGTAACACACACGTCACGTCACCACCAGACACCGATACTAACACACACGTCACGTCACCACCGGACACCGACACTAACACACACGTCACGCCACCACCGGACACCGACACTAACACACACGTCACGTCACCACCGGACACCGACACTAACACACACGTCACGTCACCACCGGACACCGACACTAACACAACGTCACGTCACCACCGGACACCGACACTAACACACGTCACGTCACCACCGGACACCGACACTAACACACACGTCACGTCACCACCGGACACCGACACTAACACACACGTCACGTCACCACCGGACACCGACACTAACACACACGTCACGTCACCACCGGACACCGACACTAACACACACGTCACGTCACCACCGGACACCGACACTAACACACACGTCACGTCACCACCGGACACCGACACTAACACACACGTCACGTCACCACCGGACACCGACACTAACACACACGTCACGTCACCACCGGACACTGACACTAACACACACGTCACGTCACCACCGGACACCGACACTAACACACACGTCACGTCACCACCGGACACCGACACTAACACACACGTCACGTCACCACCGGACACCGACACTAACACACACACGTCACGTCACCACCGGACACCGACACTAACACACACGTCACGTCACCACCGGACACCGACACTAACACACACGTCACGTCACCACCGGACACCGACACTAACACACGTCACGTCACCACCGGACACCGACATTAACACACACGTCACGTCACCACCGGACACCGACACTAACACACACGTCACGCCACCACCGGACACTGACACTAACACACACGTCACGTCACCACCGGACATCGACACTAACACACACGTCACGTCACCACCGGACACCGACACTAACACACACGTCACGTCACCACCGGACACCGACACTAACACACACGTCACGTCACTACCGGACACCGACACTAACACACACGTCACGTCACCACCGGACACCGACACTAACACACACGTCACGTCACCACCGGACACCGACACTAACACACACGTCACCACCACCCGACACTGACCACTAACACATACGATCACGTCACGTCACCACCGGACACCGACATTAACACACGTCACGTCACCACCGGACACCGACACTAACACACACGTCACGCCACCCGACACTGACCCTAACAACGTCACCACCGGACACCGACATTAACACACACGTCACGTCACCACCGGACACCGACACTAACACACGTCACCACCGACACTACGTCACACCACTACCGGACATCGACACTAACACACACGTCACGTCACCACCGGACACCGACACTAACACACACGTCACGCCACCACCGGACACCGACACTAACACACACGTCACCACCCGACACTGACCCTAACACATACGTCACACCACTACCGGACATCGACACTAACACACACGTCACGTCACCACCGGACACCGACACCAACACACATGTCGGTTGGTTATTAGGGTTTTAGGGCGCATCAACTGCATTGGTTATACAGCGCCCATCCAACACACACGTCACGTCACCACCGGACATCGACACTAACACACACGTCACGTCACCACCGGACACCGACATTAACACACACGTCACGCCACCACCGGACACCGACACTAACACACATGTCACGTCACCACCGGACACCGACACCAACACACACGTCACGTCACCACCGGACACCGACATTAACACACACGTCACGTCACCACCGGACACCGACACTAACACACACGTCACCACCCGACACTGACCCTAACACATACGTCACACCACTACCGGACATCGACACTAACACACACGTCACGTCACCACCGGACACCGACACCAACACACATGTCGGTTGGTTATTAGGGTTTTAGGGCGCATCAACTGCATTGGTTATACAGCGCCCATCCAACACACACGTCACGTCACCACCGGACATCGACACTAACACACACGTCACGTCACCACCGGACACCGACATTAACACACACGTCACGTCACCACGGGACACCGACACTAACACACACGTCACGTCACCACCGGACACCGACACTAACACACACGTCACGTCACCACGGGACACCGACATTAACACACATGTCACGTCACTACCGGACACCGACACTAACACACATGTCACGTCACCACTGGACACCGACACCAACACACACGTTACGTCACCACCGGACACCGACACTAACACACATGTCACGTCACTACCGGACACCGACACTAACACACATGTCACGTCACCACCGGACATCGACACTAACACACACGTCACGTCACCACCGGACACCGACATTAACACACACGTCACGTCACCACGGGACACCGACACTAACACACACGTCACGTCACCACCGGACACCGACACTAACACACACGTCACGTCACCACCGGACACCGACACTAACACACACGTCACGTCACCACCGGACACCGACACTAACACACACGTCACGTCACCACCGGACATCGACACTAACACACACGTCACGTCACCACCGGACACCGACATTAACACACACGTCACGTCACCACCGGACACCGACACTAACACACACGTCACGCCACCACCGGACACCGACACTAACACACACGTCACGTCACCACCGGACACCGACACTAACACACACGTCACGTCACCACCGGACACCGACACTAACACACACGTCACGTCACCACCGGACACCGACACTAACACACACGTCACGTCACCACCGGACACCGACACTAACACACACGTCACGTCACCACCGGACACCGACACTAACACACACGTCACGTCACCACCGGACACCGACACTAACACACACGTCACGTCACCACCGGACACCGACACTAACACACACGTCACGTCACCACCGGACATCGACACTAACACACACGTCACGTCACCACCGGACATCGACATTAACACACACGTCACGTCACCACCGGACACTGACACTAACACACATGTCACGTCACCACCGGACACTGACACTAACACACACGTCACGTCACCACCGGACATCGACATTAACACACACGTCACGTCACCACCGGAAACTGACACTAACACACACGTCACGTCACCACCAGACACCGACACTAACACACACGTCACGTCACCACCGGACATCGACATTAACACACACGTCACGTCACCACCGGACACTGACACTAACACACACGTCACGTCACCACCGGACACCGACACTAACACACACGTCACGTCACTACCGGACACCGACACTAACACACACGTCACCACCCGACACTAACACCAACACACACGTCACACCACTACCGGACATCGACACTAACACACACGTCACGTCACCACCGGACACCGACACTAACACACATGTCATGTCACTACCGGACACCGACACTAACACACACGTCACGTCACCACCGGACACCGACACTAACACACACGTAACGCCACCGCCAGACACCGACACTAACAACACACACGTCACGCCAGCACACGTCACGCCAGCACCCACTCAAGATTGACGAGAGCGTCGAGGTTCTCGATCTTGGTGATCTGGTTGTCATAGAGGTCCAACTCAGTGAGACACGTGAGCGAGCCCAATCCCTCGATCTGGACCAGCGTGTTCCAGCGCAGACAGAGGGCCTCCAGTCGCGTACAGCTCTCCAGGTTCTCGATCTTGCTGATCCGCTGGTGGTTGAGGTCGATGTCCTGCGACACAACCACCTCACGTCACGCCAGCGTCTCTGTCTGCACGGCGCGATACAGCGTCACATGCGCGAAGGCAGCCAGCGCTATTTGGATCAGGTAATGCATTTCATGTCTGCATTGTTCTACTTCAGTGGTTCTCAAGATAGGGGCTCTTACACTTTGGGTAATTTGGCCTCTCCGGTGGGGTAACGAGGCCACGAGAAGCTGAGCTGCAAACTGTGATCGATAAGGCACGTTTCCGCCTCCCAAGATGGATGCGAAAACTTAGCCAGCATCATGACAATTTCTATATTTCATCCGGCTCAACTGTAAGCATAGTGTTCCAAGGACTATAATTGTGCTGGTTGGTGACTCTGGTTGCTCGCAATGCCACGCCACCTACTACATCCATTTCCGGGAACGTCAAGACCCCACCTGGGAATTCCAGCGACTTGAGCACCCGTAGGATTGTGTGCCACCGGTGCACCTCACGACCGCCCCACCGCCATAGTATAACGTGCCACCGGTGTACCTCCCAGCCGCCCCGCCGCTGCCTCTCCACACTGATCGGGTCAGTTGCCAGCTAACCCTCCCAGCCGCCCCGCCGCTGTCTCCCCACACTGATGGGGTCAGTTGCCAGCTAACCCTCCCAGCCGTCCCGCCGCTGTCTCCCCACACTGATCGGGCCAGTTGCCAGCTAACCCTCCCAGCCGCCCCGCCGCTGTCTCCCCACACTGATGGGGTCAGTTGCCAGCTAACCCTCCCAGCCGTCCCGCCGCTGCCTCTCCACACTGATCGGGTCAGTTGCCAGCTAACCCTCCCAGCCGTCCCGCCGCTGTCTCCCCACACTGATCGGGCCAGTTACCAGGGAACCCTCCCAGCCGCCCCGCCGCTGCCTCTCCACACTGATCGGGTCAGTTGCCAGCTAACCCTCCCAGCCGCCCCGCCGCTGTCTCCCCACACTGATCGGGTCAGTTGCCAGCTAACCCTCCCAGCCGCCCCGCCGCTGTCTCCCCACACTGATCGGGTCAGTTGCCAGCTAACCCTCCCAGCCGCCCCGCCGCTGTCTCCCCACACTGATCGGGTCAGTTGCCAGCTAACCCTCCCAGCCGTCCCGCCGCTGTCTCCCCACACTGATCGGGTCAGTTGCCAGCTAACCCTCCCAGCCGTCCCGCCGCTGTCTCCCCACACTGATCGGGTCAGTTGCCAGCTAACCCTCCCAGCCGTCCCGCCGCTGTCTCCCCACACTGATCGGGTCAGTTGCCAGCTAACCCTCACAGCCGTCCCGCCGCTGTCTCCCCACACTGATCGGGTCAGTTGCCAGCTAACCCTCCCAGCCGTCCCGCCGCTGTCTCCCCACACTGATCGGGTCAGTTGCCAGCGAACCCTCCCAGCCGTCCCGCCGCTGTCTCCCCAGCTACCTCTCCCAGCCGTCCCGCCGCTGTCTCCCACACTGACCGGGTCAGTTGCCAGCTAACCCTCCCAGCCGTCCCGCCGCCGTCTCCCCACACTGATCGGGTCAGTTGCCAGCTAACCCTCCCAGCCGACGGCGACACGCCAGCACACCTGGCGACTCCAACCATCACTTGCCATGGCAAGGGAGAACAACGCGGGCTGATACTCCAACAATCTGAGCTATCGTGACGGAAATCACATTTTATATATGATATACGGCAGTCGTTATGCTCGCCAACACATAACTAAGCTGAACACTGAGGACGAAGGAACCCCTCGGTCCTAACCATAGTCCGGCACTAGAACTGAAAAGTACCACTGTTCTATATTCACCCGGCCTTTGCGTGTGCAAATTGCGCTTTGCATCGTGTGCGGCAGCCATACACTACTCAGCTGCATGAATGGCAGCACGAGAGTGGCCTGCACGAACCGGAAGTCAATCTTCAAATTAGTCACTGGTTCATGAACCACTGTCATATTCATGCACCGCGTACCAGAGTATCGGCATCCCAGGATCCGTTCTTCATGTCTCCAGGCTCTGCATTGTCTTCCGCTTTGGCCAGATCTGAAACGCATGATCGCATGGTCTGAATCTGGATCACATGGTCGCAATTTCCGCCTGAGATGAATGCTGTATCGGCATCAACAACAAAAAGGTAAGCCCATGGCTTACAGCATTCACTGACGATTGCACATGTGTGGTGGATACCAAGCCGAATTATGTATATACTATACATTACGCAATACAAATACGGGAGCATATGCATGCGTGAGCTTCAAATAAAATCGTCAGCCATTAAAGGGAAGATGACGTAGCCTCGTCGCTTACCCATTTCTTCCTCACTGGATGTGCTTAAAACCTCCTGATCTGAAACCAAGACATAATGATGATAGTTACACCCGGACATTGGCGTACGTGCTACAGGATGTCCAATTAAGCGCTTTATAGCTCTCGCAGCTCTAGGGGATCTCTACAACCACAGGTTTTTGGGGGTGAAGCATATCCACAAAAACTCACTGGATATTGTGCATAGTCAACAGGACATATTTTTCGCAGCTTATCGTTAAACAAAAATCGGGTCTATGCCAGGTCAGGGAACGATGACGTTAACAGCGAACATCTCCCGTCATTTTGCTTATAAATAGTGGATCCTCATGGCTTCAACGGAATGAGCGCGTTGTTCTAAAAAAAACGTTTTCTTGAGATACCCAATGTGCTTTCCGGACTATCCCATCATAAACATCGTTCCGCTCAAAGCATAAATAACCGGGTTCAGTTCCGAAAATCCAGCTGTTCACCAAAAACCTTACGGGCGGTAGGACAATTATCATAACTATTTCTACCATTATTCCAAAAGGGAAAATGAAGAAAAGGCATAGTCACTTCGATGGCGATGGATGAATTTGCGGCCGTTTGCATCAGGTGGTTCATTTATCAGTTCATCTGCCTCGGACAACAGAAGTAAGTAAGCCAAAGTCATCATGCCCTCGTCCAAATGTCGCGGAAGTCTGAAATTTTTCGTGGAAAGCGACACATATCAGGAAGATATTTTGGCTTGTTGCAAACAGACTTGAGTTATTTGGGTTTAAGGGCGCTTCGACCAAAGCGTTTAGCGATCATTTAGCTGCAAACAGACTTGACTTCCTGAACTGATTTGCATGAACTTTCACGATATACAACTGTAGTGACTGTTGCTTTTCAACATACACGATTGCTGGCATACCCACGTACCACAATCTGAAGTCCAGGACACAACCTGATCCATTGGTGATCACTCGCACGGTGCTATCCGTTCTCCTATGGTGGGTTTGCTTGCATGTTATACACTGTATAGTGGCAACTTGCTGCGCTGCAATTGTTGACAGTGCTATTCGGACGCATCACATGAACATTGGTGGCCAGAGATAGGAAATTTCACTTGTGATTGAGAATTATTTGACAACTGGCAGTGTTTGCAAAACAGAGCGCAATAGTGGGTAAAGGAGCATGACGCTCGAAGCCGGAGTATCAAGTAGATCAAAACACGAAGTAAGGCTTCTCCGCACCGTCTCCGAATATCAATAATTAATCAATCCATTTCTCTAACTTGAATTTTTAATCTAATAATTTCAACAATACCCTTTACCAGCTAGGCACAGCAAAAGAAGCCGTCCATTCCCTTTAACATCACACAACAACGCATTGGCAACGTCGGGTGCTTTACGGCAATTGGACACAGGACTGACATGCTGACGTGGCCACTGACATCTCCAATGACAACTGGGCCGTAGGCTTTACACCGGGTTGGAAAATAGACTATTCGTGGATTTTTGACATCCTGAACATTATTCTCTCCAGAAAATTATCCTTTCATTCTTTCTCATTTGGAGGTTAAATGGTGTTGTTGGACAGCAACCTACCCTGTGACAAACTGCTTAACATTTACTATAGAGTGTAAACTGAGATAACTTGTCATAGGCTTGAATAAAAATATCTTCTCCATATTTCAGTGCCCCCACACACACACAAAAAAAATCCACCTCCAGGATTATGAAGTGCAAATCCGACCTTCTTTAGATAGCCTCGGGTGACCCATTTTGTGGCCATTCAGTGCTATGAAAATCGAACTCAGCCTCCATTTTACTCTAAAATACCGAAAACAATTGTCAGGCTCCATAAAAAAGCAAGCGAAGACGTCACCAGTCTGGTTTGGCACTAACAATTGTCCATGCACCCAAACGCAACTTATGATACCATGCTAGCATGATAAAACACCAAAGAACAAGCTGGAGAATGCTTTGGGTATGTACCACTTGCTGCTTCTTCATTATGTACAACTGTATTTCATTTTGTTGGTACTTTTGTCAAAATCTGATCTTTGACCTGACGTGACAGGCAAATCACTGACCCAAAGTACAATAATCGGGTGTCGGTCACATGATCTTGCCACAGACGATACACCCACCCATCTTCGTTTAATTTAGCTAGCATGCTCCTTTTGGAAACACAATGTGAACAACAATCCACACCCCGCACTTCCCCCACCCCCGACGAGGCACCGCCTTTCCGTGGTGGGAGATAGCGTGCCCCAATGATCCGGCCGCCTAGTCCACCGGTGAGCCGGTGAGGGGCCAGACCAGGGGTGCCTCACTCGTCCTTCCGTCCATACGATCCCATTCCAATGTCCACCCCATCTCAATATCCATGTCCTTCACCTGGCCCTGCAACACAAACTCTCCCTACTATGAGCAGTTAGGACAACTTCCCCGTCCTGCCCTCCAGCTCAGCGCCCCCTCGGCCCGTCCCCCTTTTCCTTCCCAACCCCATGCGTTGCTTCAGGTGTCAAAGATATGGCCACGAACCAATTTTGTCGGAACCGCCCCGCGTGTGGCAAGTGTGCTTCTCCCGACCATGCAGGCGAGCAGTGTACCACCGAGATACCCTTCTGTGTAAACTGTGGCAGAGGACAAGATCCCCACACTTCGTTTGACCGCCCATGTCCTAGCTACTTAAAATAAAGATAAATTATTTCCATCAAGTACCTACAGAAAGTTACGTTCCGCGAAGTTCGGGATTGATATGAAAAATATCACCCTAGAGCATCGTACGCCTCGAAAGTTAAAAATACTACATCAATCCAACAACAGGTTCCGGTATGCAATGCTGAACAACCGATCGCACAGCCGAGTGCTCTTCTCCGCTCTCTTGGCGTATTCATTCCTCTCCAACGAGGCAATCGCAGCACGAAGCCCGTTCTGAGGTGACAGAACGCGATACTTCACCACCGCAGGTCCCTGAAGTGACTCCGAAGCCGGTCACCGAGCGAACGCCGGAAGAGTGGAGCCTTGCCCAGCGGACCAAGCGACCCGGCAAGCACTCCAACGTCAACCTGCAATCCTTGCACTCAACCTCCACCGGCCTCAGCACCACCCCCATCCAGTCCATCCCTGAACCTACCGAAACCACTTTTACTCCCCCACCCCCACCAGTTACTTCTGGAGAAAACGGTGCGACTTCCCGTCGGGTTGCCGTAGTAGCACCCTCGGTGAACCGATCAGGGCCCAGTGTTCAGGTGCATCGGAGAGCTCCCGACATGGGGCGTCTGGCCGGGCAGCTCGGCCTGGGTCCAGAGACTCCTCGCCGAGCGCACGGGTTGGGCAGTCCTCCAAGGCGACACCCCCACCATCACCAGCTTCCCGTGCCAGTCACACGTCAACTGCAGAGACAGGGAACGTGATGGGCCCACCTCCCATACCACCCCGCGGTGGCGAGAGAACATCACACCCGACTACCCCCGCGACTGGACGCAAGCGGCTATCCCCGTGGACACCATCGCCGCTATGCGGGGGAGGTCCAAGATCCTGCCAGAGATCATCGGACGAGATCATCGGACAATGGAACATTCACGAAGCTGTTTCTGTGCCAATGAGGGCAAGATCTCCATATTTATTTCCATTCACCGATTCGCATCACTGGGTTAGTTGACACACACAACAATGCAAATTTGAGTATATTCAGCGTTGCTTTAGTGATATTAATTATTTTGTAGTCTTCCTTAATGTCTTTGGAATTCCCGAAGCAAACCTCGCTTCTTTAAATGTGTTGTCATTATCCACACCAAATCACCCATAAGCAGATCTCTAACATGGATAAATCACGCTGAAAATAGTATATTCAATGAATAAGGCTAGTGCATTGGTTCGCCAACCGACTTACCTGGCATAGTTGTCATTGACGAGATTGCTGTACGACGTTGAGCTCCAGGCACTGGAAACAAAGGTTCAGAGAAAGTCACAGTTTGGAATTTGCCAAAGTTGTTTTTCTTCATAGCAAAACAGGGATTCCCCAGCCTATCCACCCATTCCTCAAGGCCTCGTAACATGAACAGAATTCTTGGTGGTCCACCTCCTGTCGCCATTTTTAGGCAGTGGGATGCAGACGTGTCAGACATCTCAGATGCCCACACGGGGCATGGAACACGCGAATACCTTCTAAATAAAGGACACCCCTTACTTACAGAGTAAAACATCATTCTAGTTCGGGACATCTTTGACCAGTAACTTGGGACACTCATTATTAGCACGTTGGTCCACCACATGGCACATGGCCCATGGCCCATGGCCCATGGACCATGCCCCATAGGGTACTCCCACTATCATATTTCAGCACAGCTCATCCTGAAATCACACTTTAGTACCCCATGCTAACTGGACTTCTAGCTAACTAACTAACTGTCATGTTCTGAACTGTGTTCTGGGTGTAAGACAGTATCACAATGTTATTGAGAACTTCCATAAGAATGACACCAAAGGATTGTTTCCTTTATGATCACTATGTGTTACCAGAAATGACAAGTTGTGATAAATGTGTCTGGTGGCACATTAACCACTACCAATGCTTTGGATATCAAGGTATTACAGCAAATTTGTTTTGGTGTTTTAGAATTCTTGGATTCTCTCGAACACTTTCAAATTTGCAAACAAACCTAATAGCCTAACTTCCCTTCAAGAAAACGAAAATTCCAAGAAAAAATTGGAAAGATGTCATTTTTCTCAGTGTTCCATATGAAACAACTAACCCAACCTAACCTAGCATCTAAAGAAGAAAATGTCCAATTTCCAATATCTTTTACAACTTTTGTCTTAAATACAAATTTTCTAACTTAAAAAATCAAAACCTAAATTAACCAAGCCCAACAACCCATATTTTTTACTCTATGGAGGTAAAATGTGTAAAACTTGCCCTGCAACAACCTTAAAGCCTAGCCTAATACCACCTAGCCTGACCTGTTTTTGAGTGTTTTTTTTATATAAAAAGAAGAATTGTTTCCACATAAAAACCTAGCCAAACCACTTTGATTCCTTCATGGTGGTCAAATGTGCGCAAAACTTGTCTTGTGAATACCTTCAAGCACAATAATACCAATCAAGCACAATTAGTATTATTGCATTTTAAAGTAACCACAACACAAGTCTTACACACCTTTTACCTCCAAGAAGCAAACAAGGGGGTTTGGTTAGGTTTGGTTCGGTTAAGCTTTTCTTCTAAGTTGGAAAAGATTTTAAAAAATAATGTTTTGAAAGTTGTCAATAATAAATAGGTCATCAAAAGCTGATCTATGGCATCTGAGACAAGTTTTAAACACATTTTACCACCATGGTGCAAACAAAGGGGTTAGGTTTGGTCAGGTTAGGTTAAGCTTTTTGTTTTAAGTTGGAACACTTGTCTGCGCATGCGCGGCCGCTGCGTGGCTGACCGGCAGACGCTCCGGCCTTTTCAACCGTGGCGTGTGGATTATGTAATTTTGATCGGTCTCTTGGAGGTTATTTCCGTATTCCCCAGCTGCTGTGCGCTCCCGACAATCCCTTAGTGTCGGTGCTGCGTTTGGAGGGTGTAACCGTGCCAACATGGCCGACAGAGCCCGCCAGGACACTTCAGTCCGTACAGTGTGGCCAAGCTCTGCGCGCGGGGCGCTCGGTGGTTCGGTGGTTCGGTGGCCGGGTGGTCAGGACGTATGACCTCGTGTTGTTGGGTCAAGGACGACAGATGGGCCCGGGTTCGGGGCCCGCCGAGCGGGCGTTTTTTTTCGTGTCGCTGTTAGTCTCCGCCTGTATTGGCCGTTGCTCGGGCCTGGAAAGTGATGATTCGAACTGGATATTAAGAAGACACGCATTGACATCTACCGCTAAAAGCCGAAGCTTTACAGCGTTGGCTCCGCGCCGTCTGTGGGCTCCACAAATACTAAGATGCTCATCACCTGGTGGAAGAGCTGCAAAGTATTTCCGCAGCCAAATACAACATGACGCGAAATCCTGCTCTACTTGGAACCTGACACGCCTCATCACCTCAGGAGATGTCGAGCTGAACCCGGGTCGAGGCCTCGACCGGTCGACGCCAGCTGTCGGTCACGACCAGCGGGGCCACCTCGGGAGTGCAGCGTCGGGAATAACTGCGATCCTACAGAACCGCAGCAGCATCAGAAGAGAGCTGCGACAGCTTCGGGCGGCCGCGGCAGAGTACAACCGGTACGACATCATGGCGTACACTGAGACGTGGCTGGACGATTCGGTGTCGTCAGATTCTGTCCTGCAGGCTTTCTTGCCCAAGCACATCTGTTTCCACAGGGACCGATCGGATGGGCGTGGTGGGTGGATGGCATGTGCAGTTCGTGCCACCCTGCTGCCGACCGCCGGGTCGGTAGCAGGGTGGCACGAACTGTTGGCGGTGCCGGACGCTGAGTTGTTGCTGGTGGACCTCGGCAGTCCGGCAGTGACGGTGGCAGTGACGGTGGCGGTGACGGTGGCGGTGGCAGTGACGGTGGCAGTGACGGTGGCAGTGACGGTGACGGTGGCAGTGACGGTGGCGGTGACGGTGGCGGTGACGGTGGCAGTGACGGTGGCAGTGACGGTGGCAGTGACGGTGGCAGTGACGGTGGCTGTGTGCTACAGGCCACCAGACGACAACTCCATTACACAAATTTGTCGGCATTTAGGCGAGCTCCCACCCGGACACCGGCTGATAGTCCTGGGCGACTTCAACATTCCTGAGCTTGGCTGGGTACCGTCTGCGTCCGATTGGGCCAACCAGATCCGGCTTAAACCAACGGCCCGGGCCAACTGCTTCCTGGAAGCGTGCGATTTCCACGGCCTGCGTCAATACGTCACTCAAGCTACAAGAGTTCAACAACATTTTAGACTTGGTGTTTACTATCGATATCTCAGCAGATGCATTCGTTTGGAAGGGAATCATGGACTCGGACCATGACGAGATCCAGGCTAAGTTCCTTCTGCAGAGGCCATCACCTCCAGCTGTATCAAGACCGAATGCCTATAAATACAAGAGAGCAGATTTTGATTCACTTCGACGCTGTCTGGAACTTTTACCGTGGAACGTGCTGGATGGCTTAGATGTTGGCAATGCTGTTGAGATGTTTTACTGGTTAATCGAAGCTGCTATTCGTGATCATGTGCCGGTCTTGACTCCTTGCCGTAGACTTCCGCCCTGGTTCGACGGTGAGGCCAGGCGCGCATTAGCCGCGAAAGAGTGTCGTTCCATCGTCGGATGAAAAGCCACCCGAGTGACAGTGTCATTCGGCGCGATTTTACGGATAATCGTGACTTTTTTAAACGTCTGATCGGACGCAGCTACTGCAGTTATCTGAGAGAACTAGTGGAGGATTCTGAGACAAACCCAAAGCGATACTGGTCATTTTTTTTAAATGTTTTGAGAGGAGTGGTTCCGTTCCGCCTCTGCTCGACGGAAACACGTTAATCAGCGATGACGTTGGACGCGCCAACCTGCTGAACAGAGCCTTTTCAGCCAAGTTCACAGCACGGGATGTAGCCCAGTACCCACTATTACAGGACTACGGATTGTCTAATCCAACAGACTTTCGTCCCTCATTAGAACAAATCCACACGATTCTCATTGGACTTGACCAGCACAAAGCATGTGGACCAGATAATATCAGCGCCCGAATCCTCCGGGAGTGTGCTGACCAATTATGCATTCCACTGCACAAAATGTGTAGCCTTTCTGTCGGGTAGGGAACATTTCCGAACCGGTGGAAAATGGCAGACATCATACCAATACATAAGAAAGGCAACTGGAAAATTCAGACAAACTACATCTTATAATGTTTTTATTTAAAACCATTTACAATGTTTTGAGTGCTCAGATTTGACCAGTACTGACTGACACCCAGCACGGTTGTATTACAGAAGGGTCATGTGTTTCAAACCTGGCAGTTTTCTTCAGGCACGCCTGGGATTCGATCGCTGTCGGTTACCAGACAGGTGCAATCTATACGAACTACGCTTCGGCTTTCCAAAGTGTCAACCATAAGCTGTTGCTATACAAGCTCGAAAATGTGTATCATGTTTCAGACAAAATTGTCTCTCTGATTCGCTCATACCTGACTGGTCGCCGGCAGCGAGTGATAGTCGACGGGGCAGGTCTCGGACTGGGCTGATGTCACTTCCGGTGTACCGGAAGGGAGCTTGCTGGCCCCTGTGATTTGCCCTGTTTGTGAACGTCCTGCCATCCAGGATTGACTCAAAATGTATAATGTTTGCTGATGACGTCAAAATTTTTAGGAGAGAGGCGTCTGTAGACGACGCAACCCACCAGTGGTGGGGTATTGATTCCCTCTGCAAGTGGTCCACAAACTGGATGCTATTTTTAAACCCTCTGAAATGCAGGTCGTTCACAATGACTCTCTGTCGCACTCCTGTGTGCTTCGGATATAAGGTACACGATACGGCACTGCAGCGTGAGACTATGATGCAAGACCTGGGTGTGTACCTGAACAGTAAATTGACATTCTCACAGCATGTGGCAAAACTGTGCCAACTGCAAACCGAGCTCTTGGGCTGTATATTGGAGCAATGCAAACAGGAGTACCTGGTAGCAAATTCTAAAAAAATTGCTCTGTTGGTGGCATATAACGCAAACATTAGGTCTTGCCTTGAATATTGCTCCATCATCTGGGCAAGCGCAGTAACAACACATCTTGCCCGGATTGAAGGATAGAAAATACATTTTTAATATGGCTAGATCAACACTGTAGTGAGACACCTCGGCCAGAATCTCTGCACTATCAGGACCTTCTTCATTTTTATAACATGACGTTTGCGTCCACTCGTCGCGTACAGTCCGATTGATTGATTATTTGGGCTTAAGGGCGCGCCGACTACTCGGTCATTTGGCGCCCAGCGTACAGTCCGACATCATGTTCTTACAAAACGTTTTCTGTGGTAGGACGGACTCATCGGTTTTATTGCAGAACTTTGGATTATGTGTCCCAGTCAGGAGAAGCAGGCAACCCGTTTTATTTCATGTATTGTATGCACATGTGGAAACCATTTGGTGTGGCTTTTTATTTTTAGCGAGGACACCAAGTGCAGACATATTCGCAAACTTGCTGAATGCATTTAAGATGCAGGTAGTTATATATGTATGTGCTGTGTCACACACTCACATCTGAGTTGCATAGCCATCGGCAGCAATGCAGTATTTACAGCCTTTTACCTCTTTGAACTGAAAACTGTTCACCTGTCCTGTTTATGCTTTTTAGCTGATAACTTTTCCTGTAAAGGGTGCAATATGCTGTTGGAGATTGTGGAAATAAACAATAAACAACAACAATTTTCCAAATTGTTTTCATTTGATGTATTTTATTCAAAACAGACCAGGCTAGGCTGTGTTCAAATTTTTGTATTTGGAACTTTACTTTTGTGCTATATTACTCAACTCCAAGCTTCTTTGCAAGTTATATTTTGCCTCCCACCTGATCAGTATGCATTTCCAGAGGAAATTAGTGGTTGCATGATGTGCACCACATTCATAAGGGGCAGGAATGGCCGAGTTGTTAAGGTGTTGAGCTCTGTGTACAAAAAGTGCCAGGTTACACTTGCACTGCTCATGACATTTCCCAATCCTGCGGCCCACCGGCGAAACAGTGTGGGCTGCGCCATTAGCCATGAATGTGATAAAGTGTCTTGTGAATCACCCAATAAACAAACCACATTCACAAGCATTGCAATGGAAAAAGAAATTCCAAGAATTCAAAAATTACCACAAACTGCAAATTTACCACTTCGGCTAGGTTATGTACAGACTGCAGTGTGGCAAACAGCTCAAAAAAGCATACATCTGCAGAAAAATTATGCACCAAAATGTATTGGGAGGGCAAAAATCTGCACCAGGGACATCAATGCATGCACCAAATGCAAAAAAAAACATGAGGCAAGAAAGTCAAGAGGCTAAAGGCAAGCACCATTTCTACATAAACACATCTTTCCTATTGAATCCATACTAAAATGCACATACCACATGATTAAAGCACAAACAACATTCTGCACTTCCCACACAGCTATTTTGAATAGCATGGGACAGTAGGCGGTTTTACAGCGGAAATTTGCTCGTGTTTAGTATAGCTAGTATAATAACTTTATTGATAGTATAAAAGTTAGTAGCTAGCATAACGTTATGTTAACTTTTTACGGACATTTCATGTTTATTATAGTAAAGAAGTGGGCAGCTATTGGGCGTATAAACTTATATTGTACATACGGAATCATTTTCATTTCACTTATTTTTTAATTTTCACAAATCAGGGGCACGTATTTCGTGCATGCATTCTTCCAATTAATTCAACGATTGAGGATGGTTTGCATCCGCATTTCACGACACATAGTTGATCAAGGAACCTTACAGTTCTTTCTGTATTGGTTTATGGTGTTCCGTTCAGTAATTGTCGTGGTGTGAAATCAAGGCACTCGCGACAAGAAATTCCCGTCTTAAAAAAGGGTCGGACAACCGGCAAGTGGTAGCATAACGTAACAAGTCGAACAGACGGTAGAGTATCGTCGCCAACAGGACTGGAGAACTCTCACGAAGGGAGTAGGCCCCCATACCTGAAAAAAAATCAATTGGAAACCATTAGGAACTATTATGACTTCCCTAGTGGTTTTAATGGTCCCTAATGGTTTTGAATGCTTGCCGATGGAATTTACCTAACGGTGTAATGGTTCCAATGATCCTAATGGTATTCTGACCAGACTAATCGGAGTTTCAATTCGGAACCTGATGGTTCAGTGTCGTTTTCTTTGTTGCATAATAGTCCAAATGGTATTAACGGCCATCTTACTAGTCATGTATAGATTGTCGTGAATAGTTGCGATACATTCTCAGAAATCCTCACGGGGTCTACGCGCTAGCGGATCTAAAGGGTAGGGACAGAGGCCATGCCCTCTCCCCACTTTCCAAGCGGCGCGAAGGGGACCAAACTATCTCACCATCCCCAAAACGGGACTGTCAAATGACCTCAAAATATCGATTTAATGACACACGCAAAGGCATATTTTAAGAAGTTTTCCTTATGGGGAAGATGGCCACAAAATACACACCAAAATGAAGAACAATCGGGATCGGCAAGTTGGCTCATCAAAATATGTGCATTTACACTTCACCACACGGTCTATGACATATCAATCAGGACCCGGAAGTTCACTCCGGAATCCCAAAAAGAACTCCAAATGTGCCACAAATTGCGTATGGCTCTCTAAAAGCGTGCCTGTGCCCCGAAAGAAACGCACCGGGGCCTCACAAATCACGACGGGAACCGGAACCACAACTCGCGCTCCAAAAAAAGAGGTCAAGAACTTGTGCCTCTCGACAACACGCATTGGGGCCCAAAAGTATCTAGCCTGACCCCGAAAAAAATCGCGCGGGAACACCCAAAAATTGTGGTGGGACCGCACAAATTTCCGTCGGGATGCTTAAAATTTGTGCTGGGTATACAAATAAACAATGGGGCCAAAAACTCGTGACAGGACGAGATAAAAATAAACCAGACTTTGAAAAATTAAGCGGGGACCCCGAACCCGGGCCTGGAAAACCGACATGGAATCCCAACAATCGTGCATATCGCCGAAAAAAACGTCCCGACTCCCCGATAAAAATAAGATCAGGCCCGGCCCCAAAAATCGCAGAACGTCCTAGTGATGTACCATGTGCTCCAGTATCGATACCTGGTGGACACGAACACACCCGGGATCTCCAGCCATGGTCGCCAGAGCGGGTAGGGTGAAAAGGAGCGTCGTAGGGGAAGGGGCGAAAGCGACCCTATTCACAACTTTAAAAAAACACTTCTGGGAGGGCCGAGTGTACCAGTCTCCCTAGCATTTTTTCCGCCAGTGGCGCCCCTCGGAAGGAAAGTGTGCCCCTCCAGGTACATTCACAGCGGCGCCCCTCCAGACAAGCTTCCCCTCGTGACAATTCCTGGATCCACGCCTGGTAAAACCTGATACTGTTGGTAAAGTACAACGCCCACATCAAATTAGAAACTCTGTCGGGCCCACGGCAGTACGACGTCAATCAGATTCCAACCCCTCTCAGCCACATTAGGTTATAAATGTGGTCGAGATGGTTTGCAGAACCCTCTGAACCAAATTAGGTTGTCCTAACCTAACTTGACATAACTTAGCATAACTTCCTTTTTGATGACATTTTTTCAGTTTCATTTTTATTCTCAAACATTTCAAGTTAAATATCCAACCCAAGTGAACCATGCCAACGTCTTTTGTTGCCTTTTGGAGATAAAATTAACATCAACAATTTAAACTGCAATAAATCCATAGTTTGTTCCATTTGTCATGCCTGTAAGACAACAACTCTCCTTTGAAAACTTTGGTAACCTTTGATCTGATCCAGGGTCACAAAAATCAAAACCCCAATAATTTGGCACATACCTAAAATAAAATGTAATAGTTGCATGGCACTGAGTGAAGATTGGTCATGTCGGAAAAGAAATTCAGTTTTTTATAATTGCCCCCTTGGACCTAACACAAAATCTAGAAAAGTAAAAACCTAATAGGTACATATGTATCACATGCTGAATTGTCTGCAGAAGGCATATGCAGGTTCATCAAGTATTTTGTATGAGTAGGTATGCTTAGAATATATATTTTTTTAATATGGTAGACTTTGACATCACACAGGATCACACAAATAAAAACTCACACATTTATGGCATGTTCAATCATTTTGTGGAGGTTTCATAGTGATCCAATGAGTAGCTTCTAAGATCAGCCATGTCTGCAGGCCAAAAAAAAGCTTTAATAAAGAATTTGACCCTTATGGCAGGCCAATCACCCAAATTTAAACTACATGCACTTGGCACATTTGGTAAACTATGCACATTTCACACGTGCCTCATCCCTTGATTAGACATAGTGGTCCCTCTTGTCTGTTTACCTTCCTCCTCATTACAAGTAGGTATGGAGCATGAGCAGGCTATATCTAAAACTGTACAGGCCATTTAGGAAAAAATAAGTTATGAATCACAAAAAAGCTACTACACTTGATGGAGTGGAGAAGCATAGCACATATCTTCCCACCAAAACATTTTGTTGGCAACTATTAACGAAATTTGTAATGTTCCATATATATTTCACTGGTGCCTGTATACAGCTGTGGCTGGTGCATAGGCCTCCTTCCCATGCCAGAAATCCAAATAGGCTTTTTAAAAAAATGATGCAAGAAAAAATAGATGGAACAGATGAAAAATAATAGCACACAGCCTCAGAGCAAGTCATTTTTCCTGAAATAGTTAGTTAGTTAGTTATTTTGGCTTTAGGGCGCTTCGACCTTTCCTGAAATAGTCATGTGTAAATGTTCCATATATATTTCACTGGTGTCTGTATATGGCTGTGGCTGGTGCATAGGCCTCCTTCCCATGCCAGAAATCTGAATAGGCTTTTTTCAAAAATAAATCATGATGCAAGAAAAATAGATGGAACAGATGAAGAATAATAGCACACAGCCTCAGAGCAAGTCATTTTTCCTGAAAAGGGCATTAAAATAGCTTTTAACAAAAAATAAATATATATATATATATATATAGATATACAATCCACTTGAACCCTCCCTGACCAAACTCAGACGGTAGTGTACATATTGCGGCTTGTAGATCTGCACACACCACAAAGTAAGATATTCAGCCTATCAGCAGCTAAGGATCAGAATATATGGTGCTTTTTAAGACACAAACAGGCACATCATTGGCTATCTGGCAAATGACGATCGTCTGGTTGATTGATTATTTGGATTTAAGGGGCGTGCCAACTGCAGTCATTTGGAGCCCATAACAATCGTCTAGTCCAAGTCCGGCCAGATACTTGCCAGTCGAACTAGAGATGAGTAAAGTTGCCATTTGTTAATGTAGGCTGAAACTTAATTGTCCTGGTTTATGCTATTATTTATTTTTTCTTTGTGTGTTCTCCATCCATTCAGTTTAATAAAATATTTCCTATATGAAATAGGTATCACCATTTGAACTACTATTTGTTTGTATTTTCTACTTAACATTATTTTATGTGAGGTCGCTCTATCTCGGAGAATGAGTGGTCTGGCAACAGAGCGAAATCCTCTGTAAAACCACCTACTGAACTGAATTTGGCAGCAGGGGATATTTTGTGCAGTAGATAAATTTGACAGCTATCAACTGAGACAAATGTGGCACACCATGTTTACTTTTAAGTCTTTTAATTTTTGTCATTTTCTTCCTGTGATTTTTAAGTCATGTGTAAATTGTCAGTGAATTTTCAGCCCACCCACTCCAGGCACCCATTCCAGCACCAATTCCTGCACCAGCTGCACCAATGGCCATCCTCCCCACACCAAGATCTTGTTCAAAGTGCCATACTTTGCAGCCTGGGGATAGGTTAGGCTTGGCTTCATTTCTTATTTCACACTTTTAGAACACAAATTGTTTGGCAATCTTGCTTTAAAAAATATAACATGGAAGGTTAGGCCAGATTAGATGCCTATGAAATGTGGAGATTGGTAAAAGACAAACTGTTCCAAGTTCAGGATAGGTTCATTCCCAATAGGCAAATTAGATTTAAACAAGATTAAGCACCCTTCATGGCTGACCAAGGAAGTAAAACATTTACTGGAGTAAAAAAGGGGGCATTTAAGAACCTAAAATATTTTAACTGAGGAAAATCAAAATCTAGAATGATATAGAATGGCTAGAAATAAAGTTAGATGTGTTTAGACATATAAAAGACTGGATGAAATCGAATTAGCTCATGAATGTTCAGTAGGCAATGCTAAGAGGTTCTTTAGTTTCTACAAATTTAAGTCTAAAAAGTGTAATGTTGGGCTACTGAAGGTAGATGGTAGGATAGTGGTTGATGATTGTGATATAGTGGAGTCCCTAAGTAAGCAATTCTCATCAGTCTTTACTAAAGAGAACACTGGTACATTGGAAACAACTGAAAGCTATGCCATAGTAGGCGACAGGGCGGGGACGATCCCTCACCTATCACTCGCCCCCAGACTGCGACGACCAAGGCCTTTAATACCAAGATAACAAGATACAACAGGTACTCCAAAGTCCTCAGATCTAGTATATTTGTTTTAAACTAGACAAAACCTAGGCCACATGACGTCATATACCAGAAGCGCCGTTTTATTCCAGAATACTGCTGAATTAGATTCCAGTTTTGGACTATACTGATAAATCTACTAAATATGGTGCTTTCCTTTCAGCACTATTATGGCGCTTTTCCCACGATTTGTTTTCTCCCCTTTGTAATACATATTAATTCAAGCATTAAGTTTGTTTTTATTGTTTAATACAACGAAGAATGGCTCTTAGATGCTCCTGGGTTTTAGACATTGCGTGTAAAGAAAGCATACGACCTTCAATATACCAGGAGGTGCTGAGTTGACATCAAAAGTAACGTTAAGGATTATACTTTATTACTCAACGTTTCGGCCAGGGGCCATCGTCAGGAGTGATATAAAAATGTCAAGTTTAGCAATTGAAAAAAAAAAAGCACGCGAGAAAAAAAAGCGTGCAAAAGACACGTGGAATGCAGAAAAGCCTCCTCAGTGGTGCAGACACTTAAAGAAACTCCAAACCAGAAACAAACTATGTCAAGATAGAATCCTCTGAGGAAGCCCGAGCCGATGGTCCACATACATATCGATGCATACACTCACGCACATATATAGACATAGATCCAATATAACGCGTAATACATAAAATATAATTTATGTTTATGTAATTTAAGTGATATACCAAGACGTCGTTTGCGTGTTTAGTTGCGGCCGTAGATTACGTATGTGTAGAGATTCGAGGACCTTTAGATCAGCGTTGTCCCTGGCTGTTGCTAGAATTTCTACTTTGAAGTTTGTGTTAGTGTCGCTGTGTTCCATGTTATAATGTTTGTCGATCATGTGTTCGCCTAAAGGTGTGTATGTTCTTCGAAGTCTGGCATCTCCCAAGTGCTCATTGTACCTATCCCTGATACTACGTTTGGTTTCACCGACATAAAATATTCCAAGACAGCGGTTGCACGTTATTTTATAAACTACGTTTTTCCGCGTGCATCTACCTTTGAGCCCGTTGATACAGGTGTGGCACGTTCTTCTACCAGCAGGGCATGGCGGCATTTCCAGGGCTGAGCGGACCAGGTAAGATTTCAGCGTAGGTCCGCTAGTCCAGGCTACCCTAACATGGTTTAGATGAGACGAACGGATGGCTGCGTTTACCTGTCGACATAGTTGGTCATCGACAAATGGAAGTCTCATGTAAACATAGTTTGTTTGTTTTGTTTGTTTGTTTTGTTTTGTTTTGTTTTGTTTGTCTCATTAAGTTTGTTTTTATTGTTTATGTTTGTACCCTTGTCAGTGGCTTTGAAGCGACAGGCACCATCCTTTAAATTAACGTAGAAAAATCTGGCCGTGGTTGGTATTGATGGAGAACATGCATCTCAAACAATTTATGTCAATTAAGGCCGTACGCAATGCCAACTTTGTTATCATGCCATTGATGCCATTAATGTCAACTTTCGTTTTTGCTCCAATCTGGTGATTAATGCCAACTTAGCATGTGCTTTGGTCTCCTATCAACTATCATATTGTTCCTGTTATGCTATGTGTAAACATATACATACATGCTGCGTCACACACCAACTTGTGCACAGTTTGGTAATTGCTTGCCTGTGGCATCACAACTGGGGAATAATTACTGGAGGCGCAATGCGGGATATCACTCCTAACCAGGTGTTTGCAGGTCCATATTTGCAGAGTTAATTTGTGATTTTTAAGTAAAAGTTGAATTCTTGGAATTTCTTTTTCCAATACAATGTTGATGATTGTGGTTAACATTTGACCGCTCTCAGCTTTCATGTACGAGATATGATTTGAATTGGACCATTTTTGGTTTTGTTATTGCAGTTTGGAGTGTTAGATAGTTAGTTATTTGGGCTTTAGGGCGCGTCGACCATGTTGATCATATAGCGCCCATAACAGTGTTACTTTGTACCTAGGTTTCAGGTTCTGGCCAGTTTTACTTCCAAATGCAGGGTGAATTCACCATGCCCAAACCAGTGCAATGCCTTTACCTCCCTGGATAGATGACAGCAAATAGTATTTGTGAGAGAAACTCGAATAGTCGTCCGCTCTGAACCACACGTGACTCATCACCTAGAATATTTGCCATCGTCAGCGTGGACACGTCTCTTCCAAAGTATCGTCGTCGTTGGGCTGAGAAACGAGGGCACACCTTAAGAACATGTCGCACTGTTAGTGGGATATCACAACGAGTACAAATTGGTCTCTCGTCATTCCGCAGTAGGTAGCCGTGGGTGGCATAGGTGTGTCCAATCCGCATCCTGGCGAGCACCACCTTTCGTGAAACTCTGAATGATGGCTCCCAACGCCCCAGACTTGGCTTGATGTTTCTCAGTTTACTTTCGTCATTTGTGTCCCAAAGTTGTTGCCACTTTTCCTGGAAAAACAGATTGATTGTCTGGCCGAGGTGTGTTGCTGGGAGAGGCAGCGCACGGGTGTATTGGCTCCGCGCAGCACACTTTGCTGATTGGTCAGCCAACTCATTCCCCGCTATTCCGACATGACTGGGTATCCAACAGAGGGTTATATTTTCCCCCCTCGCTTGAGCTTAGTTAGGCGCAGTAAAACGTCTTGCACGATAGGGTCATGCGGATAAAACGTATTTATTGCACAAAGGCTACTCAGAGAGTCTGAAAGTATGACATGGTCGGCATCGTTCCCTACTTCTATGAAGGACAAGGCCTTCGCAATTGCCATGAGTTCTGCCGTGTAAACTGATGCGTGAGGAGGCAGTGTAAACGATCTGGTCGTGGCTCCGCTTACAAAGGCACAACCTACACCATCAGCCGTTTTTGACCCGTCGGTGTAAGTGGCAGTACATGTATGGTAGATGTCAAGGTGTTCTAGGGCTTTCATCCGAAACAATTCTGGGATATGTTCGTCCTTAGGACAGACAGTGTCGTGTCCACTGACGGCTGTACCAATTCCCAAGGGGGAACTGGCAGCGGTACCATCCTTCGAATGCTGCGCATCTGAATACCGCTCCCATCAACCAGCTCACGTAACCGCACACAGAACGGAGGCAGAACATTCCGACGTGCAACGCGAAACAGCGCTAGCGTACGGTGTTCGAACAGGGCATTGTATGCCGGATTCATGGGCGACTGTCTGACCCTACAGGCATACCGCAGTCCCAGTTTATCCCGTCCCAGGGCGAGCGGTGCTTCATTAGCATCTGCCAAAAGGCTTGCTGTCGGAGAGGTGCGGAACGCTCCTGTGGCTACGCGCAAGGCGGCATGATGTACAGTATCGAGAATGCGTTTGTTGGATGCACTGGCACAGCCATAGACAAAGCAGCCATAGTCGAGTTTTGAGCGAATGAGCGATCGGTACAAGAGTAAAAGTGTAGCCCTGTCTGCACCATAAGTAGTGCGGGCGACACACTTCATAATATTCAATGTTTTCCAGCACTTGTCCCGCAGCGTTGTCAGGTGGTTCTTGTACGTGAGTCGGGAATCAAATAAAACACCTAGAAACTTCGCTGATGGCTGAAAGGGGATCTGGTCTCCATAGAGGTGAACTGTCGGATCTTGACAGGTGCGGCGGCGACAGAAATGCACTCCAACAGTTTTATGAGTAGAAAAGCGGAAGCCGTTCATGTTACTCCATTTCTCTAAACGGGATACAGCGAGCTGCAGCTGTCTCTCCATAGAAGACGGACGTGAGGCGGAGCACCAAATTGCCACATCGTCGACAAAAAGAGACATCCCTTCGACACGACAAAGAGTCATCGACAAAAAGTCATCTCCAATGTCGTTGATAGTCAACGCGAACAAGGCAACACTGAGGACACTTCCCTGGGGCACTTCGTTGACTTGTGTCAGCCGTTCCGACATTGTGCTTCCTACACGGACGCGGAATGTCCGATCCGTTAGAAAATTCTGCAGGAAACGTCCCATAGCGCCACGCACACCACACCCCCAGAGTTTCATAAGTATGCCGTGTCTCCATGTTGTGTCATAGGCGCCTTCAATATCGAAAAATACTGCTCCTAGATGCCGTTTTTCCTTGAAACTAGTACGGATCACAGTGGCGAGTGTTAAAAGATGGTCAGCTGTAGACCTGTTCTTTCTAAATCCAGACTGGGCGTTAGTGAAGAAGTTCTGGTCGTCTAAGAACCACGTGAGGCGCGCATTCACCATCCTCTTCATCAGTTTGCAAAGACATGAAGTCAGAGAGATCGGTCGATAGTGCAGAGGGTCAGAGCCGGTCTTGTTGGGCTTCAGTACGGGGATGACAGTGGCTTCTCGCCAAGAAGACGGAAACCCACCGCTCTTCCAAAGAGAGTTAAAGCATGACAGAAGTGCTGCGAGTGCGTTTGGTGGGAATGGCTCAGCATTTCACTGTTGACACTGTCGGGTCCCTCAGATACGCAGCGTAGTGTAGCTATTTTTGACGTGAGTTCGGCCATCGTGAATGGTTTGTTATAGGCGTGTTTCTCAGGGGTCGTAAAGTCGATGGGTGAGGCTTCGCACTGAACTCTATGTTTTCTAAAACTGGCGTTCAGATCGCAGCTCAGGCTTCGGTCAGCGATAGCTCTTGCGATGGTGTTTGCTACGTCGAGGAGATCAGCGATTATATCGCCACCGACGTGCAAAACAGGGAGTGGTGTTGAGCGAGACCGTCCGGATATTCGCTTTATCTGGGACCATACAAATCTAGCAGGGGTGGAGCGGTTCAGCGTGCTCACATACTGTCGCCATGACGCCCTCTTGGCTTCGCGTACCGCACGCCGTGCAGCCGCCCTTGCTTTTTGGAAGGAGACCAAATTGGCTGTGGTACTGTCACGGTCAAATTTTCTGAAGGCGCGTCGACGGGCACGAATAGTCTCTCGGCATTTCTCATTCCACCACGGTACCGGTGCACGTCTGGGCTTCCCAGTGGTGCGTGGGATGCACCCTGTGGCACAATCCAAAAGTAGAGATGTAAAATCCTCTACAGACACAGTAAGACTATTATAGTACAGATTAAAAGCATCTTCGAGTCGTGCTGTAAATTCCACCCAATCAACATTCTGAAGCTTCTATCGATTTGGCCTTGTTCCAAGGATGGTGCCATGTGTAAATTGAAGCCATACTGGAAGGTGGTCACTGCCTCTGGGGTCTGAGTCGACTGACCAGTCGAGAAGCTGTGCCAGGCGCGGACTGGCCACACTGAGGTCGAGCGCGGAAGTACTCCCTGACGGGAATGTTATATGGGTGTTTGCACCTGTATTTAAAATGCATAATGACTCGTCGAGGAAAAACCGCTCGAGGAGTCGACCACGTGCGTTGCTGGAAGCACATCCCCAAACCGTATGATGTGCATTAAAATCTCCCAGAAGTAGGACAGGTGGAGGGAGCCTCTCAAGCAGTCGTACGAGTTCCACAGAGGAGACAGGTGTGCCCGGGGTGAGGTACAAAGAGCATATGCTGATGTAGCGGTGTCCAAAGTATACCTGTGCCGCCACTGCCTGCAAGTTAGTGTTCAATGACACAGGTTGAGCAGCAGTACTGTGGTGAACAGCTAACAAGACGCCTCCATGTGCAATAGTGTCGGTTTGGTTGTCTTTTCGAAAAACCTGGTTGTCTTTTAAATAAAACGGGGTTCCGGATAAAAGCTTTGTCTCCTGCAGGCATACCGCTACAGGAGTGTGCACGCTCATCATGACTTGGAGTTCTTCCAGACTGGTCCTCACACCTCTGCAGTTCCATTGTAAAACTTGGGACGACATAGTTGTTTAGGTGTGACTAAAAGTGACTAAAACAAAAGGAGCTGCTAAAACGCAACGCCAGTACATTATAGATGAGGGGTGGACTTGGTGATGTTGGATGCCCTTGGGCGAGACCTGTGGCGTTCCCCACCGGGCGGTGATGGTGTCCATGGAGGAGCTCGCTTACGTCCCGTCACGGGGGAAGGCCAAGGGGCGACTTTCTCGCCCCCGTGAGGTGGGGTGGGCGGCGGGCCCATGATCCTCCCTGTCTCTGGGGTACACTGGGGACTGGCTCTGGTAGTTGGGGACGGTGGGGTGTCGCCCTGGGGGGCTGCCCGCCCACACGGGAGCTCGGCGACAACTCCCTTGAACTGGTCCGTGATGACCGGCCAGACGCGCCCATGTCGGGCGCACCCCGGCGGACTTCGACAGTGAGACGTGGTCGAGTTGCCGCAGGAGCGACCACTGGTACCCGTCGAGAAGTCACACCGTGCTCCTCCGAACTGGTTGGTGGGGGTGGGTGAGTAGGGGTGGTTTTGGATGGTGTAGGGATGGGCTGGGCTGGTGTGGGATCGGTGGAGGTGGTGGGTACGAATTCCAGGTGGTTACCGGAAGGTCCGGCGGGCCTCTCGGTTCGCTGGACTCGTTGCCATTTCTCCGGAGCTGTATCTGGTGACAGTGGCGTCACGACCTCAGAGGCCGGTGACGGCGAAGCAGCGCGCTTTTCTGCCTCCCGGGGTGTCTCGCTCATCTGGTTGTGTGGTGTCGCTGGCGAGGCGACAGGTACGCCGAAGGAACGAAGGAGCGCCCACATTTGTGAGATCATTTGTTTGTTTTTTTTCCCTCTTTTGTGTGGTGGGGATAATTTTGGGGGTTTACTTTTTACGCATATTATTTTTTTTAAAGTGAGACTGGTCATATATGTCCCTAGCCTCACGGAAGGTTATTTTCCGCGCATGTTTAATTGCGATGATCTCCTTAACCTTGATGTAAGTCAGACAAGAGCGGTCAAAAGAAACATGAGGAACCTGTCCTCGCCCACAGTTCACACAGTTGGGTGTCTCGGAGGTCCACTACTCAGTGACATGTTCAGAGGAAGCGCATCTACCACACGCTGGATGGTTCCTGCAAAATGAGTTTGTGTCCATACCTCTGGCATTTAAAACACCGCATCGGGTTGGGAAGAAACACGTACCTTGACACGCAGGTAACCTACTTGCAGTGGCGTCGCCACGAAATTCTTCCAGGGGGGGGCAAGGTCGAAAGGGGGCCTCCTGTTCCCCGAAAGGGGGCCTCCATTGTGTTAGGGTCTCATATTGTTTTTAGGCTCTTATACTATGGTTCGAGGATGGGGAACATGATTTCATATTGGTGTTTTGTTTGTTCTTGGCATGGTGCATCATTTACTCAAAACGCAATAGCACTAATCATTTTCGCTGAAAACTGGGCCATTACGACGGTATAAATAAGTAATATTTGGATAAATACATAAGTGCCAAAACAAACCATCGTCTCAATGCTTTCTCGAATCTTCCCGCTGGCCTCTAGATTGCAGCGAGCTGGCGGGGCTGGTGCTAAGCATATCTTACAGATATCTGCCATTGATCAACCCACTTTTAAGTCCTCCAAGTCTAACTGAATATAGCTAGATTCATCACTACTGTTATTTATTCCCACCAGCTTGATGTCATAAGCAAAGCTTGAACGACCATTTCTCAGTCCAAGGACGACAATTTCGTAAAGGTGACAACGATAAGTGGATTGCATTCGGTTTTTTTAGCGTCATCTTAGGAATTTGTTTATTTTTATAACATTTGGTGCTGGCTGCAAGGCAACTGTCACACGAGCTAAAATATATCCTCAGCGAATAAATTCACGGCAAGAACAAGCATTGAACATCAATGCATAAATGACAATGCAACAATGCAACAATGTCAGTACATACATAATCCAAGCCTTCAAATTCCACGCCGGCACGCCCATCGTTTTCGCTGTGCTGTACCGTTTTGTAAATGACGTTGAGAAGGTATGGAAGCTGGGAAGCTCTAATCATGCAGGCTGTAATAACAGAAAAGAATTTTGTTGGCAGAAAATGCATTTAAAAACATCATTCATCCCATTTCATATGGGGCATGGATGTTGTATTGTATGCTTATGAGGGGTAATTTGTCCCCTCAATGTTGGCTTTTCCCCATGGGCGTATGTTTCGGAAAATTATTGAGGGACCAGTGGAGTACCTATATTTGCGTCAAGCAGGAGGGGGCAAACGGATTTGCAGGGGGGGGGGGGCACCTACGCGCATTAAAAAGTCCTTGGATTTCGACCGCTATTTTGTCAAAGGGTACATTTCGAAATAATATAATTAGTTATCGACTAAATTGTCCTGTGGAGGGGCCTAATCTACCACTATGGTTTCTGATTGGTCGGATTTCAACCCTAACTCCACCACTCAGTTCCAAGGTTTTCTTTTGGTATCCCTTGATAAGTTACCTCACACTGCTGAAATTACACCTATACCACAAACTCGGATCGGTATCCCAAAAAATCAAGCTGGAGCCCTCCAAAAAAGGAGAGATTCCAACAAATAAATGTCCGGGTCAGGAAGATGGCTCTGTTGCACCGAACATTTTTTCCAGATGCCTTCAAAAATTGCGTATGACACCGAAAAGCATACCGGATCGCGAAAAATCGAGGCGGGATACAAAAACATGGCGTCAGAGGTTCGAAAAATCAGGCCGGGATTCGGACTTTAAAAAAAAACAGAAAAAATCCACAAAAATCGCGTTGAGCCCAGAAAGCTGGCGTTGGGTCCCCGGAACCACGCGCCTGGGCGCGATAAGTCGCGCTGGGACCCAGAAAAAATCGCACCGAAGCCCCAAAATCATACTGGGGCCCCACAAATATGCGTCAGAAGCCCCAAATATACACAGCGGGACCCTAAGAGTACACGGTGCCAGAAAGTACAACTAACCCTCCAAAGCACACAGAGTCTCCCAAAAAGCGATAGGGCCTTAAAACATGCGTTGCAGCCCTAAATAAACATACCGGGAGCTCTAAGAATAATACACTGCAAGCTCGCAAGGCGCACAGGGGCCATGAGAACGCATAAGGGTCTGGAAAAGAGGCTGGGGCCACAAAAGGCAACATTGTTCCAAAACGTACAAAACGACCGGGAGCTAAATAAACACATCGGGATCTTCGAAAACGCCCCGACACGTAAAAAATACTCGGTGCACAAACAAACACAACAAAGCCCTAAAACGAGCAGGGTTTAGAAGATGTATTAGGCGCATAACTTGAAAGTAAAATGTATTACCCACCACTTTAAAATACAAAATATTACAATTTCAGGCATTCCAGTTCATAGCACCCGGTCGCCACGACAGCAACGTCAGTGCACGTGCACACCCATTTTTCGTATTCGGTGCATTCGCCACACTTCGTGCGATGCTATGGTTTCTGCTAGGCCTTCTGCGTTTTGCTAATTGCTGCCACATGATAGACTTGCGCCATATTTGGCGTGATGGAATGATTCCCACGGGATGGAATGATTCGTTCGCTTCGAAAAGTCGATTGATTAAATTCGATCATTAGTTTCCTACTTCCCACATTTTCTGGTAGTTATGAAATGCGGTTTCCGCTGAGCTTTGATGCACTTCATATCTTTGCTGCTATCCTCCCAGATTGGATACCGAACCGAGGCCAAGCCTCGGCGTTCTTTTTTGGACCCGTTGCGTCTTTCTTGGTCTATGATTGTGTATTATGGCTCCAATCCATTTTTGTTAGGGGCCCAAAGCATTTTCGAACCCCCTGCTCGTTTTAGGGTTTGTTGAATTTTTGTGCACCGAAATTTTTTTTGGACGTGTCAGGGCGTTTTCGAAGATCCCGATGTGTTTATTTAGCGCCGGTCTTTTTTTGTTTGTTTTGGAACCATGTTGCCTTTTGCGACCCCAGCCACCTTTTCAGGCTATTGTGCGTTATCATGACCCCTGTGTGCCTTGAGAGCTTCCGGTGTATTTTTTAGACCTCCCGGTATGTATATTTATGGCTGCAACGCATGTGTTAAGGCCCTGTCGCCTTTTCTGAGACTGGGCGCTTTGGAGGGTCAGTTGTTTTTTTGGCCCCCGTTTGCTCTTAGGGTCCCGATGTGTTTATTTTGGGCTTCTGACGCACACTTGTGGGGCCCAAGTACAATTTTTGGGCTTCGATACGATGTTTCTAGGTCCCAGAATGGCTTATCGCACCCAGGCGCGTGGTTCCAGAGACCCAACCCCAGTTTTCTGGGCTCAATACAATTTTGTGAAACTTTTCTGATTTTTTTAAAAAGTCCGAATCCCGGCCCGATTTCTCGAGCCCTTGGGGCCATGTTTTTGTATCCCAACCTCGATTGTTCGAGATCCAGTTTGTTTTTCGGTGCCGTACGCAATTTGTGAAAGCATCTGATATGTTCGGTGCTCCAGAGCCATTTTTTTTACCTGGGCATTTAGTTGTTGGAATCCATCCTTATTTCGGAGGGCTCCAGCTTGATTTGTGTTTCTGTTTGTGGTCACACTGTGCTTACGTGTAGCCCTAGACGGCAATTTTTTAGAGCCTCGACGGGACTACCGATGGGAATTGTGGGTCCCAAGCGCGATATTTGGGGGGCCCGGTTCGAGTTTGTGCGATGCGTTGTATCTAGCTGTGGCCCCAACGCGATTTTGGCGGTTCCTGTCGCAATTTTTCGGGCCTCGGAGCGAGTTTTCCGGGGCTCGCCGTATTTATTTGGAGACCCATACGCGAATTCTGGTGGGCCGACGCGAATTTTGGTGGCCCCAGCGCGATTTTTGAGGCCCCGACACGATTCTTGGGAGCTTATCCCTCTCAGGATGGAGGGGGCATTTGCTCCTTTGGTATAGCACTGCGGCCACTGAAGGAGTTTTTTTTTGTCCCAGAGTGACATTCCGGTTAAGGATTGATTTTTTTGGGCAGCTGCAACTTTTGGGGCCCCGGCGCGACCTTCTGGGCCTCCAGTGTGATTTTCAAGGGCTGCGACGCGACTTTTTTGGGTCCAATGTGATCTTTTCGGCCCCGACGTAATTTTTTTGGATCCCTAGCGCGAGCTATAGCGGCCTCGACACTTGTTGGGGGTCCAATGCGTTTTGGAGGCTTTTGGCGTCATTGTTGGGCCCCCAGAGCGATTATCCATTTCCGGATTGTTCTTCGTTGCTCCGGCTTCATTTGTTTTGGTCCCAATGAGACTGTTGGGGGCACGGTACGACCTGTCGTGCCCCTGGCATGATTTTCGTGGTCCGGGCATGAATTTTTGGTACCCCAGGCTCAGCGTAATTTGCGAGGCCCCCGGCCGGATCTTTTGGGGCCCATATCGTGATTTTAAAATACCCAGACTCGTCTCTTACTATTTCTTACGGGGTTCTTCTTGCAAATTATAGGCCTCCTGTCGCGTCGTCTCATTTCCTAGAGCCTTTTTACCGGTTTTCGATGTCTCCTTGTGTGTCCTACCCTCCTCCATATTCAATGGTCCTCCTCTCCCGTCTTGGAGGCCCTCCTCTTGCATTCTGGGGCCCCTTTAACATGGCATGGGGCTTCCTCTCATCTTCGAGAGGCATTCTCTGCCAAATTAGGGGCCTCTTGCCACGCCTCGCGTGCCTCCTCCTTTATCCTGGCAAAGCCTTACCCGTCTTGAGGGATCTTCAATTTTGGAAACCTCACCTCCTTCCATACCTGCTATCACTCCCATCTTAAGTGCCTCCTCTCATTTCCTGGGAACTCTTTCCGGTATTCGGGGCCTCATTTGGTCCTGGAGACCTACTCCTTCTCGAGTCCGGCAGGTGCCTCATTTCTCTTCTAGAGGCCTTCTTTTTCAAATTAGGGGCCTCCTCTCACGTCTTGGGGGCCTCCTGCTCTGCGTTCTCCTGCTCTGCGCTCTGGATTCGATCTTTACCCATCTTAGGGGTGGTCTCTTATCTCCTAGTGGACTCCTCTTCCCTCCCAGGCGCCTCCTCTGCCAAATTACTGGCAACCTTTCCTATCTTAGTGGCCTTATTATTTCCCGGGGACCTTCTTAGCCGTCTTCGAGCCTTCTTTTCCGCTTGGGAGCCATCTCTCTTATCCAATGGCCTTTCTCTCCTATTTTATGGGCCTCCTCGTTCATCATGGGGTCTCATTTCCAATATTGTGTCGTTCTCTTCCGAATTAGGTGCCTCCTGCCACGTCTCTGGATCATCCTTTTCTATCTCGGTGGAACCTCACCCGTTTGGGGCCTGCTTTTGCGTCTCCGAAACCTCATCTCATATCCAATGGCTTCCTTTTCCGTCTTAGGGCCTCCTCTCATATTCTGGGGCCTCCTTTCCGGTGTTGGAGCCTCTTTTGCAATCCTGGTTGACTTCGTGCAATTTTTGACACTCTCTTGATTTCTGGGGACTCCTACCCTCTCCTAGGTGACTCCTTTTTCAAATTAGGGGCTTCCTCTCACGTCATAGGGGCCTCCTTATCTGTGTCTTGAGCCTCACTGTCCTCTTAGCAGGGTGCTTTTGCGTCCTGGTCCTAGATCTTCTCTTCCAGGTTCCTCCTCTTCCAAAATATGGGCCTCATCTGGCTGGTCTCGGTGGCCTTCTCTCATTCCTGCGGAGACCTTCTTACCCGTCTTGGGGTCCCTATTGCGTCCGGAGAAGTCTCCCCTATCAGGTCTTAATTTTATATTTTATATCGTCCTGGGGGCCTCCTTTTCGTCCTGGGGACCTCATCCCAATCTCTGTTCTACGTCTTGGGGGCATCCTTTTCGTCCTTTGGTGCATCCTTTTCGTCCTGGGGTTGGTTGGTTGATTGTTGAAGTGTAGGGGCGCATGGACTGCGTCTTTCGTCCTGGGGGCCTCCTTTTCGTCCTGGGAGCCTCCTTTTCGTCCTGGGGGCCTCCTTTTCGTCCTGGGGGTCTCCTCCCAATCTCTGTTCTACGTTTTGGTGCCTTCCTTTTCGTCCTGGGGCCTTCTTTTCGTCCCGGGGGCCTCCTTTTCGTCCTGGGGGCCACCTCCCAATCTCTGTTCTACGTTTTGGTGCCTTCCTTTTCGTCCTGGGGCCTTCTTTTCGTCCCGGGGGCCTCCTTTTCGTCCTGGGGGCCACCTCCCACCTCTGTTCTCCGTCTTGGGGCCTCCTTTTCGTCCTTGGGTGCATCCTTTTCGTCCTGGGGTCTCCTTTTCGTCCTGGGGGCCTCCTCCCAATCTCTGTTCTACGTCTTGGTGCCTCCTTTTCGTCCTGGGGCCTCCTTTTCGTCCCGGGGGGCCTCCTTTTCGTCCTGGGGGCCTCCTCCCAACCTCTGTTCTACGTCTTGGGGCCTCCTTTTCGTCCTGGGGGCCTCCTTTTCGTCCCGGGGGCCTCCTTTTCGTCCTGGGGGCCTCCTCCCAATCTCTGTTCTACGTCTTGGGGCCTCCTTTTCGTCATGGGGGCCTCCTTTTCGTCATGGGGGCCTCCTTTTCGTCATGGGGCCTCCTTTTCGTCCTGGGGGCCTCCTCCCAATCTCTGTTCTACGTCTCTTATAGAGACCTGATTATATTTCCTGGTGGCCTCGTCAGTCTTGAGGCCTCATTGACAGCATGATATTCTGTCCCGTCGGCCTCCTTGCTCACCTTTTTTGCTGTGCATTTGCGGATAGGGGCCTCCTCAAATTTCGGGGGGGGGGACTGCCCCCTGCCCCCCGGTGGCGACGCCCTTGCCTACTTGTATCTCAGACGGTAAGTCTGTTGTGTTAAAAGTTAAAATGATGTTGTTTGTCGTAATTATTTTTTGTTTTTTTCTGATCCTTCTTTTTTCTCGCTCCCGTCACTCCAAATTTACACAACCCGTCGACAATCTCCTCCTCTGGCACGTCCCTCAAGTCATAACAATTGATTACTCCACGCGATGTGTTCTTGGTTTGGTGCGGTTCTATTTTGATTTGCATTATCTTATCTTATCACCCTTTCTTACACCGTATACAAACTCGGATCCCTGCAATGCTTTCGCCGCCTCTTTCGCTAACGCGAACTCCACCTCCAAAGGGCCCCCCCCTACCTCTCCCAAAAAAAAACCTCCCCAAAAAAGGCCAACCCCCCCTCTTTTTTAAAGGGGGAAGGGGGGGGATATTTTTCTTTTGTCCGCGAAAAATAAAAAAAGGGGGGGAAGGGGATTGTTCGCCGCCGCATCTAGAAAAAAAGACCCCCCCCCAAAACGCCGAGTGAGCGAGTGGTCTGGTCACCAGTGGCGTCGCCACGAAATTCTTCCAGGGGGGCAATGTTCATAGGGGGCCTCCTGTTCCCCAAAAGGGGGCCTCCACTGTTTTTTCCAAATATTATTAAACAGAATATGCATGGGTGAATACGAATCTAAAAAAAATAATCCATCACAAAAAAGAAGAAAAAAAACACATTCACTCAGGCACATCATACCTTTCTGTGTTGCCATATATCATCAACAATGACATCCTCTATGGCAAGGTATACTTTTTTTTAAAGTTATCTTTATGAATTATATGAACTAGATTCTGTCTTCAGTTTTCGTTTGATTTGTATAATTCCATAAAGTAACGTCCAAGACATTTCTTTAGCACTGCTTTTTTCCCTGGCACCTATTCTATTCTGGGAAATATTTGACAAATTACACTGTTCCAGGAGGTCCTGTGTTAGGCCCTCCTATTGCTTTTTAATCTCTTAGCATGGTTCCCGAATGGGAACATGATTTCATATTGATGTCTTGTTTGTTCTTGGCATGGTGCATCATTTACGCAAAACGCAATAGCAAGAATAATTTTTTTCGCTGAGAACTAAGCCATACCAGGGCATAAATAAGCAAATGTGGATAAATACGTCAGTGCCAAAACAAACCAATATCTTTATGCTTTATCGACGAGAAGAATCTTCCCACTGGCCTCTAGATTGTAGCGAGCTGGTGGGGCTCGTGCTGAGCATATCTGAAAGATATCTCCCATTGATCAACCCACTTCTATGTCCACCAAGTTTAACTGAATATAGCTAGGTTCATCACTACTGTGAGTAATTCTCACCAGCTTGATCTCATAAACAAGCTTAAACGATCATTTCTCAGTCCTCGAACGACAATGTCGCGAATGCGACAACGAGAAGTGAATTGAATTGGTTTTCTGATCGTCATCTTAGGGATTTATCTCTTCTTTTCTTATAACATTTGATGCTGGCTGCAAGGCACTTGGCACAGAAGCTAAGATAATAAATCCTCCGCGAATAAATTCACGGCAAGAACAAGCATTGAACACCAATGCATCAATGGCAATGCAACAATGTAACAATGATAATGCATAAATAATGCGAAACCTTCGAATTCCACGCCTTCACGCCCATGGTTATCGCTGTGCTGTACCGTTTTGTAAATTGTGTCGTTGAGAAGGTACTGAAGCTGGGAAGCTCTAATCATGCAGGCTGTAATTACAGAAGACAACTTTGTAGGAAGAAAATACGTTTTAAAACATGGTTCCTCCCATTTAATATGGGGCATCGGTGTTGTTTTGTATGTTTGTGAGGGGGAATTTTCCCCCGAAATGTTGACCTTGCTCCATGGGCGTAAGTTTTCCGATTTAGACCACTATTTTGTCAAAGGGGACCATTTTAAATACAATAATTAGTGATCGACTGGATTATCCTGTGGAGGGGCCTAATCTATCACTATCGTTTCTGATTCGTCTGATTTCAACCCTAGCTCCCCCACCCTGTTCGAATGTATTATTTTGGTATCCCTTGACAAGTCACCTCGCACTGCTGAAATTACACCTACGCAAATCACTTTAAAATATAAAATGTCCCCATTTCAGACATTCCGGTTCATAGTGCCCGGTCGCCACGACTGCAACGTTATTGCACGTGCACACCCATCTTGCGCATTCGGCGCATTCGCCACACTTCGTGCGATGCTACGGATTCTGCTGGGCCTCCTACGCTTTGCTAATTATTGCCACATAATAGACTTGTGCCATATCTGACGTGATAAAATGCTTCGTATGGTCGTTCGCTGCGAAAATTCGATGAATTAAATTCGATCCTTAGTTCCCTACTTCCCATATTTTATGGTAAAGAAATGCGGATACCCGCTGAGCTTTGATTCACCTCATCTATTTGATTAAACATGCTTCCAGGTTGGCTACCGAACCGAGGCCCAGCCCGAGTGTACTTCTTTGAACCCGTTTCGTATTTCTTCGTCTACGGATGTGTCTTAGGGCTCCAATCCATTTTTGTTAGAGATCCAACGCATTTTCGAAACTACTGCTCGTATTAGGGTTTGCTGCTTTTTTTGTGCACCGAATACTTTTTTAATTGTCCGGACGCTTTCAAAGATCTCGATGTGTTTACTTAGTGCCCGGCATTTTTGTTAGTTTCGGACCATGTTGCTTTTTGCGGCCCCAGCCTCTTTTCAGGCCCTTGTGCAGTCATATCGTCCCTGTGTGCCTTGAGAGCTTCCGGTGTTTTTTGTTTAATGATGTTTTTTAGAGTTCCCGGTATATATAGTTATGGCTACAACACATGTTTTCGGGTCCTGTCGCTTTTTGCGAGACTGCGCGTTGGAGGGCCAGTCGCATTCTCGGTCCTCGTTGTGCTCTTAGGGTCCCGCTGTGTTCATTTGGGGCTTCTGACGCACATTTGTGGTGTCCCGGTACGATTTCGGGGCTTTTTCTGGGTCCTATCGCGACTTATCGCGTCCAGGCGCGTGGTTCCGGGACCCAACGCCGGGACGTTATCTGGGCTCAACGCGATTTTGTGGATCTCTTCTGAATTTTCTTTAAATTCCAAATTCCGGCCTGACTTTTTCGAGTCCCTGGCGCCATGCTTTTGTATCTCACCTCGATTTTCTTCGAGCTCCGGTATGTTTTTCGATGCCGTACGCGATTTGTCAAGGCATCTGATGACATGTTCGGTGCTCCAGAACCATTGTCCTGACCTGGGCTTTTTGGAATCCCTCATTATTTTGGAGGGCTCCGGTTTTATTTTTCGGATACCGATGCGACTTTGGGGGTCACACGGTGCCTATATGGGGCCCTAGACGCCAATTGTTGGCAGCCCCGACGTTAATTTTTTATGCCCAGACCAAATTTGTTGTACTACCGATGGGAATTGTGGGTCCGAGCGCGAAATTTGGTGGGACCGGTTCGAGTTTGCGGGGCGCGTTTGCGGGGCCTAGCTGTGACCCCAACGCGATCTCGGCGGTTCCTGTTGCAGATTTTTGTGCCTCGGAGTGAGTTTTCTGGGGCCCGGCGTATTTACTAGGAGTCTCTATGCGAATTCTGGTGGATCGACGCGAATTTGTGTGGCCCCAGCGCGACTTTTGGGGGCCTCGGCTCGATTCTTGGGAGCATATCCCTCTTAGGAGGGAGGGGGCATTTGCCCTTTTGATATGTCACTGCGGCCACCAAAGGACTTTTTTCAGCCGATGGCACCTTTCGGAGTATAAATGCCCTCCGGGTAATTTTTTCCGGACCTGTTCTTAATTTGCCGGTGCTGGGGTCGGTTCTATCGAGACTCGGTGTGAACTTTTGGACATCGAGTTATATTTTCTTAAAGGTCCTTATGCGATATTTTTCGGTCCTGGTACGATTCTTCGGTTTCCAGGTGCGATTTTTTTCGGTGCCCTGACACGTTTTTTTCCAGTGCCCAAGGGGTTTTGGAGGGACTTTGACCCGATTTTTTTTGTGGAGCAGAGTGACATTCCGGTTGATAATTGATTTTTTGGGGCAGCTGTAACCTTTTAGGTCCAGGCGCGACCTTTTTGGTGTCCAGTGAGATTTTCAAGGGCTGCGACGCGACTTTTTTCTAGTCCAATGTAATCTTTTATGTCCCGACGTCATTTGCTTGGATCCCTAGCTCGAGTTTTAGCGACCTAGACACTTTGTGGGTGTCCAATACATTTTGGATGCTTTTGGTGTCGTTGTTGGGGCCCAAGAGTGATTATCCATGTCCGGATTGTTTTTCGTTGCCCCGACTTCATTTGTGTCCCAATGATACTGTTGGGGAACGGTACTACCTATCGTGCCCGTAGCGTGATTGTCATGGTCCGAGCGTGAATTTTTGGTACCCCTAGGCTCAGCGTGATATTCAGGGGATCAGCGTGATATTCAGGGGATATCCCGGCCGGATCTTTTTGGGCCCATATCGTGATTTTCAAGTACCCCGGCACGATTCCTGGCATTTCAGGGGCTTCTTGCAAATTATAGACCTCCTCTCGCGTCTTAGGGGTCTCGCCTCATTTCCTGGAGCCTTTTTACCGGCTTTTGGACGTCTTCTCGTGCATCCTACCCTCCTCCATATTCAATGGTCCTCCTCTCCCGTTTTGGAGGGCCTCCTCCCACATCCTGAGGCCCCTTTAACGTGGCATGGGGCTTCCTCTCATGTTCCAGGGGCATCCTCTGCCAAATTAGGGGCCTCCTGCCACGCCTCGTGGGCCTCCTTTGTCTTCGCAAAGCTTACCCGTCTTGAGGGATCTTCAATTTGGAAACCTCGCCTCCTTCCATACCTGCTACCTGCCACTCCCATCTTAAGTGCTTTCTCTCATTTCCTGGGAATTCCTTCCGGTCGTCGGGGCTTCATTCGGCCCTGGAAACCTCCTACTTGATCTCGAGGGACTCCTCTCGAGTCCGGCAGGGACCTCCTTTTCTCTTCTAGAGGCTTTTTCAAATTAGGGGCCTCCTCTCACGTCTTCGGAGCATCCTGTTCTGCGTTTTGATTATATCTTTGCCCATTTTAAGGGTGGCCTCTTATCTCCTGGTGGATTCCTGTTCTCTCTCAGGTACCTCCTCTCCCAAATTACAAGCAACCTTTCCTATCTCAGTTACCTTGTCATTTCCTGGGGACCCTCTTACCGGTCTTGAAGCCTTCTTTCTCGTCTGGGAGCCATCCTTCTTATCTAATTGCCCTTCTCTCATATCTTAGGGGCTTCCTCGTTTATCATAGGGTTGTATTTTTTTTCCTAAATCTTTAGCTGAGGCAAAGTGCCATCTGCTAGAGATTGCTACGTTAAAGAAGGAGTTACGTTAATCCGGCTTATGTGACATCCGGTTATATCAACTAGTCAAGAAAGGAGAGACGCCGTCAAACAAGAAATATGGCGTAGAGACGATACACGCATGTCATACAGGTACATATACATACAGACAGACACTCATGACAATGGAAGGACATTTGGAGGGTGGGCAGCATCGTAACCTCCGGAGAGGCTCCACTGCCCACCTGCGACCTGAAAAGCGAAGCGGAGGCCCGACGCCCAGGGCGAGTCGTGGGCGTCGGGCCCGACCTTGTGTGTGTAAGTGTATGTTTTAAGTTAAAGCCTGGAAACCCCTAAAAGGGAAAACCAGGCTGCTTGGAAAACCCGAGGGTAAAAAACCAAGCGCAATTTAAAAGGAAGTCCGTCCGTATTAGCCAAATTGGATCGGATCCTGTCTACCGAGTGTGAGATAACCTATATGTATGTGTTTTTCGACGACGGAGAGGAAGAGATGTGGAGCGGAGTCATACAGCCAGGGGGCGTCGATTTGTATCCTTTTGCGGGGGCCATGGCCCCCCCAATGCTGATCTTGGCCCCCCAATGTTGATTTGGGCCCCCAATAACCCATGCTATTTTTATGCTGATAAAAAGCTAAAGGAAAAAAAAGAAGAAAAAAAAAACACTGTTAGGTACATAGAAAACTTAGTTGATGTCAACCAGCACATTTTGTACTGAAAAGGAACAGATTTGGATTAGATAGTGGACTGAGTATCCAACTTTTGCTACACAATTCAAAATTATGTGCAAAAAAAACAAAATAGCTAGATTTCCCTCCACTGTACAAGGAAAACTTACGCCATAAAATGTTGAGATTCGCTGATGATGCATTTTAAACCAGATTGTCTTTTTTTTAATGTTAAGCCACAAAACAAGAAATGGATTGTCATACTGATGTTTGTACACACCACCAATGGCAAAACCACACACATGTGAGCTTAAACAGGAAAAAATCCATTCTTAATTTCCAGTCATTGTCAAACTTGCATTGTCCAGTGAACAGCAGACAATCATCCTTGAGATTGTGGATATGCAAACTATAATTATCTTCAGCAGCCCACCCATCACACCATCAGCTTGATATTTACCTAGGTACCTACCTAATTGCCAAATAACAATGCATGCATTCAATATTGATATGGGGAAAACGAGAGCCATGTGTGGGCAAATCTGCCAGCTTATGATGCCATGACAGAGAAAACTCAGCAAGAAGCTGCATGGCCACTGCAATATAATTGGTATTCCTAAAAGAATAAAAAAGAAAGCTATGGCTCACATGACTTTTAAACAAACCTTAGTCATCCACGACCAATGCTATACAAGACAAATAGCCTTGACAAGCCCAATGTCTCGTACGCCGCAAAAACACCATTATTAAACGCCGCAAAAATACCATTATTTTAAAAGGTACACCAAAGTCGCATTCAAACCTTGATGACGTCACAGGTTTTTATTCGTATATTGCAGAAATTGGTAGCATCAGGCAAGTTTCAATTTAACTGCATGGGGGAGTGACTTTTCAGGCGTACCGGACCACAGAGGTCATTTGCGCCACCTTTTTTGAAGCGAGTACGTTACATGTCTGACTATAAAAGCGGGTGTTTGCGATCAAGGTGCAGGCATGTGGACGTTTACATAAAGGGAATTTTACGTTACAGTTTGTGATATATTTTAGGCGCTGAAGGCGGGGCTAGGATGGGGACATCCCCCTAATGTCTAGATGGCAGGGGCGTCGATTTGTATCCTTTTGTGGGGGGCCAGGGCCCCACCAGTGTTGATCTTGGCCCCCCAATGTTGATTTGGCCCCCCAATAACATATGCTATTTTTATGCTCATAAAAAAGTTGAAGAAAAAAAAGAAGAAAAACACCATGTTAACATTCCATGTACATAGAAAATGTAGTTGATGTTAACCAGCACATTTTGTAATTAAAAAAACCGATTTGGGTTAGATAGTGGACTGACTCTCCACCTTTTGCTACAAAATTCAAAATGGTGTGCACAAAAACCAATTGTCATTGTCAAACTTGCATACAATCCAGTCCCGTGAACAACAATCAGTTATCATTGAGAGTGTGGATATACAAACTATAATTAACCTCAACAGCCCACTCATCACACTATCAGTTTGATATTTGCCTGGTACTTAGGCACCTAGGTACATGCTGCAGACAAGACTTAGAAGAGCTTGTGAAGTGGTCCAAAAATGGCAGATGAAATTAAATTTTGATAAGTGCAAAATCATGCATGTATGCAGGGGCGTCGATTTGTATCCTTTTGTGGGGCCCCACCAATGTTGATCTTGCCCCCCCCAATGTTGATTTGGCCCCCCCCAATAACCTATGCTCTTTTATGCTGATAAGAAAGCTAAAGGGAAAAAATGAAAAACACCATGCTAAGTAGAAACATTGATGTTAACCAGCACATTTTGTACTGAATAGAAACAGATTTGGATTAGATAGTGGACTGACTCTCCACCTTTTGCTGAAAAATTTAAAATTGTGTGCAAAAACAAACAAAACAGCTGGAATTCCCTCCACTGTGGAAGTACAGCTTACAGCTTTCTGGGTTGGTTGGTTGGTTATTTGGGTTTACTGGCGCATTGACTGCGTTTGTCATACAGCGCCCATACAACTTTTCTTGTTCCCACCTTAAAGCACAATAATACCGAAAAGCTTCCGAAAAAAAAATTACAACTATGTTCACAAAAAATATAATTTTGTATTCAAAATCAGCTTAGGTTAGGTTAGGCTCGGTTAGGTTTCTTTTTTAAGGTTGAGAATTTTCAGAAAATAAATGAAGTGAAATTTTAATTTAGTTTAATTTTTGTTCTCAAAAGATAGGTTAGGATAGGCTAGGTTAGGTTTTGTTGCATGAAAAAAAAATGTTTATGCGATGTTGCCGAACTCAAAGCCTTTTTGGCATTATTTTGCTCACAACCTGAAAAGTAAGCACACAAAATAAGTGGGTCCAATCATCTTAGTCACCTTCATAAACATGGTATTCTGCATATTTTTCTTTGTTTTAAAGGAAAAAAAGAACACCTTAGACTGCAAGGTTACCAAATAATTTGCAATTTTTTGGGGAAAAGTTTTTGGAATTTTTTTTAAACGTTTTCCAACTTGAAAAGCCTAAACTAACCTAACTTAACCGAACCTAACCCATTTGCTTGCTATATGGAGGCAAATGGGTGTAACAACTTGTCTTGTTACCACCTTAAAGCACAATAATACCGATTTAGCTAGGTTAGGCTAGTTTAGTTGTTTACCTTGGAAAAATTGTTCAATCATTTTCAAAATTAAATAAATTGGAAGTTTTCCTTCAAAAGCAGCTGACATTAGGTTCGGGTAAGTTGGGCTCGGTTGTTCAATTTAGAAAATTTTCAGAATATATTTTGCTTAATTTTTGTTTCTATTTTTTTCTCCAAAGCAGGGGCGTCGATTTGTATCGATAGACACTAGCGCGCATTAAATGTCACACATCGTGATGGGCGTTCCTCAGAACATCCAAAATCGTAACATGCAAAGAAAAAATTCCAGTTACAGAATTTCCAGCGCCTGAAGTCTAAATTTGAGGTTACAGTGACAAATGTGACGGAGGTAAGACATCTGTGGTGCAATTGCGCGCAGTGTTTAATCCGGAGGCCAATCTCATGTGACGTCGTACTGATTCGTTTTTTGTACTTCGCACATTCTGATGTATCGCACCTTCTGATGTATCTGCGGATTGGTGTGATTTTAGATAGTGAATAAATAGCTTGCTGATATTTAATTCCCAAAGGAACAGTAGTTGAAGAAGCTGGCAGGTAAGCTTGAAAAGTCCAGTCCATGCTTTTTTCTGATTTGTGCTCAGGGTTTCCATGTTAATATCACATAACTACCACGTTTGTCTTCAAGAAGAGCTGTTTTTAGTTTACTTTTATTACAATTTTCATTCCACTGCTCTTAGTGCCCTTTCTGCCAAGGATTGGGGCACCTAGTGTTGCATTTCCGTCCAGGGGTTGGCACACCTTTTGGTAAATTTACAGCTTAAGGTAATTTCTGATTAATTTTTTCCCATGCAATGTTTAGGAATGTGATAAACACGATTTTGGTAAATTTGTGTTTTAAGGTGTTTTATGAATTCGTGGAATGTATCATTTCAATGCAATGTTTATGAATATGACTCAGATGATGGGACCACTCATTTTCGATACAAATGCCTACATTTCAGGTTGTAAGCAAAATAACATCAACAAAAAGCTTTGAATTAGGTGACATAGGGTAAAGTATTTTTTTTAAATAAAATAAATGCAACATAACCTAACCTAACCTAGCTTAACCTCCCCTTGGAGAAAAACAAAACCAAAACATCAAGTTGTAAAAATTTCAAGCAATGTATATTTTTTACAATAAAAAAATGTAATCCAATTTAACCTAACCTAACATAAGCTGCTTTTAAAGAAAAAAGAACGATTTCTTTCAAATTTTGGAACAATTTTTGCCAAAAATGTCGAACTTAAAACACTTAAACTAATCTAACATCACCAAACATAGCCCATTTGTTTGCTTTATGGAGGCAAATGTGTAATAACTTGCCATGTTACCACCTTAAAGCACAATAATTCTGGTTAGATTAGGTTGGGTTAGGTTTTTTTCATTTGTAAAATTTCAATAAAATAAATTGCTAGAGATTTTTCCAATCTTGTTTTTATAGTTGTTTTCTCCAAGGTCAGCTTAGGTTACATTAGGTTATGTTGAATTTTTAATGTATTTCTCTTAATTGCTATGTTACCTAACTCAAAGCCCATTTTTAATGTTATTTTGCTCACAACCTGGAAAGTAAGCATTTGCACAGGAACTGAGTAGTGCCATCAGCTTAGTGACATTCATAAACATTGCATTGTAAATTTAAATATAAAAATATTAATAAAATACATAGAAGCACACATTTAATGTCCTTTCCTCTGCAAATGCATGCCTTTCAATTGGGAGTAAAAAATAACACCAAAAAGGGTGTGGAGTAAGGAAATATAGCATACAAATAATGTTCAAGATGTATGATAACCTTACCTAACATAGTTCAACTTCCCATACAAGAAATTAAGTCTTTTTAATTTAAATTTTCGAGGCATTTTCTGAAATATTTTCAACTTAAAAAACCTAACCTAAGCTAGCCTGAACCGTTTATTATTTTTTGTAGAAAAATCATTAACAAAAATTATTTACCAACAAATGATTTTTTTTATAACTTACAACAAAAGCCTAACCTAACCTGACAAACCTCACCCCTTTGTATGCTTCATGGAGGTAAAATGTGTGTAAAACTTTTCTTGTGGTTACCTTAAACTGTGATAATACCTGGCTTTTTGGGTAATATTTCAGCTCATGGTACTCTCGGACTTCTTCTAATTTATTTGTTAATGCAGTGTTTGTTAATGTGCTGAACATGTATTTACTACAGACACATCCACAGACCGCGGTGGCTATTATCGTGCCCGTCGAAATGAGTGAGATCAACAGGAATGGGGATATGATAGGCGATAGGATATTGGGAAGGATGTAAGGCTGGGTGTTGAGACTGGGTAAGGTAAGGACACTGCAACATGGGGCGAGTCAGCCAGTATCGGCGCCTCGCTCAACAAACAGCAGGTAGGAGGATGTAGGAATAGGGGGACAATTAAACAAATAAATACAATCCAATGGAGAAATGATGACCTTGTGAGCTCGACATTCTTTTCGTGAGGAAAATTAAGCGCGTGTTCTCTTGTTTTGGCCTTGCATCAGCGAAGGTTCTTCACCACAAACGTCACGTTCCGTGACGGGGAAAATCAATGTAACTGAACTAGCGATTGCTTGCCCGAAAATGTCAGCCATTTGCAGGACAAAGCTAAGATGGCTTAAATTTAACTGGCTGTTTCTTCCACACCGATCTAGATCGCCAATTCAAATTCACATGTACATGTTTCCACTTTCTTCACGCATACGGCTCACATCTTGCAAATTTACTTTCTACTTCCAAAACGCGCTAAATCGACTAGCAAATGAGACGTAGAAAAACACATCCTTCCACTTGAATCCATGATGTACATGACACATGTCCATGATGACAACATGATGTAACCGCTCATTTCCTCTGCAGATGCACACTTTTCATTTGTGAGGAAAAATAACGTGGAAAAGGGGGCTTGGATTTGAGTAATATAGGATGAAAAATAATGTTCAGATAAAAAAAATGTAACCTAACCTAACCTAGCCTAGACTTCCATGCAAGAAATTATTATTTTTATGCCAAATTCTCCCCCCCACCCCCCCCCAATTTCTTTTTTCTCAAACATTTTGAACTTAAAAAGTCTAACGTAACCTAATCTAGCTTGAACCGTTTTTGAAGATTTTTTTTCATTTACTAACTTACAACAAAAGCCTAGCCTAACGCAATTAGACAAAACGTAGCTCCTTTGAATGATTCGTGGAGGTAAAAATGGGTGTAAAACATGTCTTGTGGTTACCTTAGACTGCAATAATATCTCTTTTTGTGCTACCTGGTGTACGTGATGAACCTCCATCTGCATACTGCATGAGAGCATTGCACTTATTGGTTCACAAAGAACAATAACATTTTGAAAGTACAATATTTTCAGGAATGGATTCCTGTGCTGATAATATTTTCTGAGTTATAAATTTGCAGATCAGATCTACATCATTTGTGTTAATAAATATGAGAAATTCATAGAGATGCATACACCGGTTTGTAGACAAGAAGTTATTCTGATGATTTCTGATGTATTGGAAAATGACAAATTTTCATGATGGAAGCAGCCAAAGTTAAAGTACATATATCTCAATAAGTGGTCAGTTCACTAACAAGACAGCAAATTCACTCAAATAGCACTCAAAATGCCAGGCGGCCCACTCTTTTTGCAAGTTTAAAATCGATGACAGTGCTTTCTTGAATCATGTTTAAAGCACATGAAGGAAATGTATTGCTGACACTTGTTAGGAACTGATGTGTGTAACGTTAATTAACATTTCTAATGTCCTGATGTTTGTACACAAAATATAGCTCACTATTGTAAATAGCATGGGAAGTATGATGCCATATATCATGGCTAATTTATGGTCAAACTGTTATGCAGCAGATTCCCTGCATTGTTACTTAGTTATTTGGGCTTTAGGGCACAGACCATGTTGATCACATAGCTCCCTGCATTGGTGTTAACTGATACATCAGTATGTTTGCAAATTCACTGATGAGTGAATCCATACCATTCTCACTGGGGTATAAAAGCTACATTATAACATTGTTTATACCGGGCGGCTCTGTCGGTGCATTGACGGCACGTTAAACTTTCGGTCAAAATTCTGCCGTTTAACTTGAATTAATGGATCGGGTGGTGGGGCCAGGGTTCACGCAACAAGCTCTGCTTAGCAATCCGACCATGGTTCATAAAGTCAGCCCAACAGGAACTCGGATGAAACTTATTAAAAAAAAAAAAAATGCATATAACAGAAACCCATCTCGATTGTCCTGCTTACTCAGGACACCATAGAAGTCAATGAAGCCAATGAAAACCATAGAAGTCAATGAAAATGTTACTTCATCCCCTGTATTGTTAATGGAAACAAGTCTCTTGAACCATATGTTATGTCCTTCACAGTGTTGCTCCATCCACCTCCAACTCCAACCCTGACCAAACTTCAGGAGCTCATCCTTCTCCAAAGCAGTGTGTTGAAGAAGGTATGTATTGTAGCATAACTACTCTGACCGGAATTCCATGGTATCCATATTGCCTTACAATCCATCCTTGCTGATCCATGTAGCAGATGTTTGACTTTCCTCAAACTGTCTGGATAACTGGGGAGTTGAAATCACATGTGTGATGAAACAGATGAACTATTCCTGGATTCTTATGTTGCATCATTGCCTGGCACAGTGACATACCGAATGGGGAGGGGGAATTGTGGGAAGTTCCCTCACCCCCCCCGTCCTGATAGGTTGTGGGGCCCCCAAGAGTCCGCCGAGCTTAGGAAAAAAATGCGCTATGCTCCCTAAGAATTTCACTCGGTCGATCAAAAATCGCACCGGGGCTCAGAAAAATCACATTCGGGGCCTCCAAACGTAGCGCAGGGGCCCCGATAATGACGCTGGGGCCTCAAAAGTTTGCACCTGGGCCCCTGAAAATCACGTTGGGGCCGCAAACAAGTCGTGCCGGGATTCAAGAAAATCACGACGGGGGCCACAAACGGTCGGGCCGGGGCCTCCTGAAAATCACGCCGAGACTGGGGTATTAAGAATTATCACCCGGGCCCCCGAAAATCACGCCAGAGGCCTGATAGGTCCCACCGGGGCTCTAAAAGTCTCGTTGAGATCACCCAACAAATGAAGCCGGGTAAATGAAAAACAGTCCGGACACGGAAAATCAATCTGGGATCTCAACAATAGCTCCAAAAGCCCACACAACTTGTTGGGCCCCCACAAACGTGTCGTAGCCACCGCAAGGGATCCCAACAAGTGACGACGGGGCCCCAAAAATCGCACTTAGACAAAAACAAATTCGCGCCGCTTCTCTTGAAAATCTCACTGGGGCCAAAACGTCGTGCCGGAGCCCCACGAGTTGCAGCTGGCTTCCCAAGTACCAATATATACCCGGAATGTCACCTTGCGGACGGAAAAATTGCGTCAAGGATCCACAAAATAAGAAGTCGTCGGACGCCGGAAAATAAACCTGTTTGGGCACCGGAAAAAACGCACAGAGAGCCAGAAAAATCGTACCGGGTTCCAAAAATAGCCTGCAGGGGGCTTATAAAAACAGACTTCACCACAAAAACCACAAGGAGACTCCATCGAATCGACCAGAGCACCGGAAAATTAAGAATGGGTCCCGAAAGAAAATTATCCGAAGGGCCTTTCTACTCTCGATCGTGCAATCTGCGGAAAAACACGTTGAGCAGCCGCAGTGGCGTACTAAATGGAAAAATTCCCCTCCCTAACGTTAGGCACCAAGGAAATACTTTCACCCATCGTCATTACCGTTCAGGTCTGCTGTGCTCTGATGCTTCATCAATGCCGGTGTGTTTTAGCCTGCATCTGATCGCTGAAGTATTTTTATTTAAGCCGGTGTGTGTTTGTTGGTGTGTGGAGTGAGGAGGAGGGTAACATTGACGGTGACGGTGACGATAGATCCGAGCCTACGATATGGCACTGCAGTCGCATGCTATTACTCAGAGTTGTTATGTTGGTGAGTTCGAGTCTCACCTGTCGCTTCTCTTCGCCCGCGACCAATCGGCGTGAGAGATTGGCGACGCTATATGACACAACGGTCGACGTGTCGTAGAACCAATGACCAACCAAGAGTTATGTTGAAATGTACTGAGCACTGCTCTTTTAATTATGTGACTTCACCAGTTATTGGGCGATTTTCCCCGTCGGTGAGGATGCTGAATAAACATAAACATACACATCGTCGAATAAGAAATAAGAATTTCTGAGATCTGAAAATATAGTGGGCTAAATCCGATGAGTTTTTTTTGGGGGGGTGTCTAGTGTTTTGGCACTTCGGCCCCCCAATGTTTTTCAAAAATCGACACCCCTGCATACAGCCAGTACGGAGTGTGGCGCGTGTCTTATAACTTTTATCAGGCTAGCTTGGAAAAGGAAAATGCGACGGAGGCTTTATATCAGTTCGGAGAGTTTGGTGTCCTGGAGGAAGCGAAAGAGTAAATCAAGTAGTTCCGGGTGGTCATTCCCGAGGAGAGCTTGAAGCGAAAGTTGTGAGTGGATCTTGGCGACATATTGCATGATATAGCGACGGTGAAGAGCATATGCTGGACAGTCAAGTAAGATATGAGTGACAGTAAGGCGTACGTGACATGTGTTACAAAGTGGAAGGCGGTGAGGTCTATGAAAAATATAATTGTGTGTCAAATTGGTGTGTCCCAGGCGAAGTCTGGCGAGTACCACCTCGTTCAGACGGGTGTGCTGGTTGGAGGAGGGCCAGCTGGAGAGTGTGGGCTTGATGGTGTGTAGGTGTGTGGTGTTGTGTGGCCAGCAGGCCTGAATATACTTTTTGAACAGATTATTTGTGAGGGATAAAAGATCTCCGGGGGGTACTGGGGCTCCGTTGTTATCGTGGAGGTCGATTGCCGCGCGGGCGAGACCATCAACCCGTTCATTTCCCGGGATGCCCCTATGTCCAGGGATCCAGAGCAGTGTGAGTGGAAGGTGTGCGTAGTTGGCATTGTAGAGGTGTCGGATGGCGTGGAGCGTGGGGTGTGTGGTGTTGTGTATTGAGGCGAGGGCGTCCACGGAGGATCGTGAGTCAGTGCATATTGTAGTAGGGGTAGTAATGCGTTGCGCAATGTGTTGTAGGCAAGTGAGTATGGCGACTAGTTCTGCTGTGTATACCGAATGGTGAAGTGTTAATTTGGTTTGACCAGTTTCTGGCCCACCGCACCAGGCGGATCCCGTACCATTGCTGGTACGTGAGCCGTCCGTGTAGAAGAAGGTGTGTTGTGGGTGGGCCTCTTGATATTCAAAAAATCTAATTTGGACTTCGATGGGGGTGAGCAGGTTTTTGTTTTTCCGAAAGAGATACTCAAGTTTGGGGTGTTTCATGTGCCAAAACGGGATTAGAGGAGGAAATTTGTCGGGGGTTACGTTGGGGAATTTGAGTGCGAATGTGAGGACATGGTCTAAATGTATGGCAATATTGTATTTGTTCCTATTATATGTACCTCGAACGGGAGGGTGGCAGGGTGGTTGTGCTGTGTTGTGAGAGTGCGAGGGTGGCAGGGTGGTTGTGCTGTGTTGTGGTGCGAAAGTGGTATCTGACTAGTTGAAGTATTCTGCGGTGTTGTGAGCTGGGGGGTGGGCCTCAGCCCGGAGACTAGTGATGGGCGTGGTGCGGTGTGCTCCGGTGATGAGGCGAATTGCGTTATTCTGTATGCGTTCAAGTGTTCTGATGTGTGAAGGGGATATATTATCGAAGATAAACGCATTGCATTCCAGGATTGAGCGAATCAGAGTAATATACATTGTGTTGAGTATGGCCCTGTCTGCACCCCAGTCGCGACCGGTGATGCAGCGCAGGAGATTTAGACGTTTTGCGCAACGTTGTTTTAGATAAGCAATATGGGGGCCGAAACAAAGACTTTTGTCTAGTACGATGCCAACATAGGTGAAGGTGGTTTGGTGAGGGATAATTTGGTCGCGGTAACGGAGTGGTGTAAGAGGTGGAATGTACGTGTTGAGCCGGGAGAAAAAGCATTGTGACGGATTTGGTGGGGGGAGATTTGCAGTCCCCAAAGGGAGCACCAGGAATCAATTTGATTCATGGCGCGCTGCATTATATAATTTGCATTGTCTGCCGATGGGTGCGTGCACCATATGGTCAAATCATCGGCGTAAATGGAGTATTTTAGACAGGGGGCTATGTGATGGAGGTCAGCGAGCGCATCGTTAATCATGATAAGAAAGAGGGTGGGGGATAGCACGCTGCCTTGTGGGACGCCTTGATCTAATTTTTGGAACCGAGAATGGATATTGCCGCAGCGGACGGTGAATGTTCTATTAGCGAGAAAGTTGGTGATAAATTTTGCCATTCTGCCTCTGATGCCAATACGATGTAATTTGATTCGGAGTGCCGAACTGTGTACTTTATTGAATGCGGATTTTAAATCGAGAAAGAGTGCCACGGTTTCATGTTTTTTTCATGAAACCGCCCTGAATCGAGTCAACTAATAGAATGAGGTTGTCAGTGGTGCTGTGTCTGGGTCGAAAGCCGCTTTGAAAGGGTGTGAGAATTTCGTTGTTTTCGAGGTGAACTCTGATTCGTCCATTGACCATGCGCTCAAAAGGTTTAGAGGCACAACTAGTGAGAGAGATAGGTCGATAGCTAGAGGGGAAGGTCGCGAGGTTTGCGAAGTTTAGCGATAGGAATGATAGTGCTAGTAGACCAGGAGAGGGGGAAGGTGCCGTCAGTCCATAGTTGGTTTAGTGCCGAAAGGAGGTTGTCTTTTCCGGAGTCGGATACATTTTGGAAGAAGGGGTATGCCAATTGGTCAGGGCCAGCCGCGGTGTTTGTTACTTTGGAGAGGGATAAATTTAGTTCATAGAGAGTAAAGGGGGCATTATATGGTTCAGTGTTGTCCGAGGTAAAGTTGCAGGTGGCGAGAGTGGTTTGTAGGAAGTCGGTGGTTTGTTGCGAGTATTGCGTATTTGAGGAGATGTCTGCATAATAGGTGGCAAAGTGTTCCGCGACGTCCGAGGGTTCTGTGATGCTGCGTTGATTAATTGTCAGTTGTGGGAATCCGCGGTGTGGGGATCTGCCATTTGAGAAGGAGCGAATTTTGGTCCAAATTTGGCCGATGGGGGTAAAACGGTTGAATGAGTTTGAATAGAGTTGCCAGCTGCGTTTTTTGGCGCTAAGGATAATCTGCTGACAACGTTTTTTAGCCTCGCGGGCTTCTAACATGTTTTGGGTGGTGAGATTTTTGCGAAATTTTCGCTCAGCCCGCCGCCGCAGAGCGACGGCGCGTTGACACTCGTCGTTCCACCACGGCACGTGATGACGGCTGGGGGAGCGACGAGTGTGGGAGACATGATTTTCTGCCGCGAGTAACATGGTGTCAAGAAAAGCTGATATTGGGGGGTGTGAATGAGGGGGGAAGACAGTGTCAATTTCCTGGGAGAAAGATGGCCATTTCGCCTTGCGAACATTCCAGCGGGGGACAAATGAGTAATCTCTAACCTGGGCTGAGCGTTCAAGCATAATATGAATAGGGAGTGATCGCTAAAGAGGGGGTCGGGTTGTACGTGCCAAGAAAAGAGGGGTGAGATGGAGGCCGAGGCCAGAGATAGGTCAATGGCAGATGGACGGAACGGGGCAATGTCGGTGTTGTGTGTGGGTGTGGGTCATTTAAAAAGACCATGTTGTGGGTGTTGAGGGGTGTTTCGATGTGGTGTCCGCGAGGTGATGTGGTGTGACAGCCCCATGCCTGGTGGTGGGCATTCAAGTCACCCAGCACTAGACAGGGGAGAGGGAGGAGACCGAAGAGGTCGGTCACAGAAGATAAGGGTTGTGTAAGAGAAGGTGGGAGATGGAGTGAGAGTATAGTCAGCTCTAGTTGTGCAATTTTGACAGAAACAGCAATAAAATTTAGGTTATTAACAATGTTGATCTGACGATGAAGGAGGGTGTCTGAGATAAATAAGGCGACCCCGCCGCCGTGGGGTGTGGAATTTCTATTGTCGGTATAGAGGGAATAACCAAAGATATTAAAATTATACGGGTCATTGTCGCGCCATCGGGTCTCCTGAACGGCGGCAATCAATGGTTTATTTCTGATTATATATTCCTTGAATTCTGCCCAATGGGATATGAGGGACCTCGTATTCCATTGGAGCAAGAATTCAGTGGTGGGTGTCTGCATTAGTGTTGTGTTGTGTGGTGATCACGCCCTCGTAGGCGTGTGTGTGGCGGTGAGGGCGTGATGGGGTCGTCCGTCTCGTAGGAGCCGGACGACCCTGGTGATGTTGAGAGGGGCTCTGGATCCCCAGTGGGGTCCGGGCTCGGGGACCGGGAGAGCGAATCTCCCTGGGTGCCCAGAGAGAGGGGACGTGGGGTTGGGGAGATGACCCTGGGGGGGCTGTGCTGGGTAGGTCGGTGCGTCAGTGGGCGAGCCTGCCTGGTGGCCGAGGGCTTGCCGGGTGGCAGTGGGACCTTCGACGAGGTCGGGGCGAGGGGCCGGCGTCGGGGAGCCTGGGCCTCGGTGGGCTGGGTGACCTGATGACGGAGGGGTTGCCGGGCGGAGCTGGGGCCCGCGACACAGGCAGGTCGTCCGGACGATGGACGGGGAGTAGTGCAGGCGGTGGAAGGCCTGGTCTCCCGATGGTCCTGGCGATGGGGACGTGATGAGGGGTGGCCGCCTCCGCTGGGGTCGACCACAGGGGCCAGCTGGGGCCGGTTCCATACGGGTGAAGTGGGCGGGGGTGGAGGACCGCGCTGCAGAGCGAGGCGGCGCTGTACCTTCTCCTTGGCCTCCTGCCACGCCGGACACCGGGGGAGGGAAGCAGGGTGCGGCCCCTGGCACGCGGCGCAACAGGGCACGCTACTCGATGCAGGTGTCGGTCGGGTGCCCCTCGGCACAGTGCCCACACACTGGGGACCGGGCGCGACACACTCTCGCTAGGTGCCCATATCGTTGGCAAAACGCGCAACGTGCGGGTGGCGGTGTCCACGGGCGCAGTGCGACCGCAGGTATCCCGCCATGATGTGGGCGAAGTGCATGGTCCCCAGCCGAGCTTCAGTACCGGTCCCGGTCGGCGGCCGAGCCTCTGGACCTCGCATACCCCTTGAGGATGTAACTCAGTCGCCAGAGTATTCTCCTCGGTGATGTCCAC